>JAJKFI010000013.1:1833715-1867546 GCA_029204185.1 Lerista edwardsae | reverse complement strand
GTGTGTGTGTGTGTGTGTGTGTGTGTGTGTGTGTGTGTGTGTGTGTGTCTGTTAACTGGGTGCAAAAGCAACGTAGTGTGTATGTGTTATTCTTCAGAGAAAGGGGTCCATAGCTTTTAGCAAATTCTCAAGGAGTCTATGACGTCCCAAAAAGGTTAAAAACCACTGATATACAGAATTTGTCCTGGAACTTCAGCATTATTTTGACTAAAAGATGATGTTATGAGACATGTACCTGCTTGTGGCTAATGCATACCTGTCTCCTCATTTTACAAAAAACCTGCATTAAGTTGAAGGATGCTACTTTAGGAGGAGGACTGAATGCTCCTAGTCCGGTGCAAATACCAAGGAAGAAGAGTTTTAACTCCTTATTTCCTATCCTGAACACTTTCCAGGGGTAAACTGCAGGCAGTTGCAGGATCTGCCAACTCTATGGTGAAATGCTTCTTCTCAACTCCTATAGATCAAGGCTATATTCATTTATTAAGAAACCATTTCAAAAACCAAGAAAAGAGAATCAACATATTCACACTCATTTAATGTGAACTTACATCTAATACGTATTCCTGAATCACAGCATGCAGAATAATAGCTATGAGCATATAGAAAAAGATGGTGGCCATGTCTTTTGGACCATATTCATAGAAATGTACTGGCTCGGGCCTGTCATCTGAAATGGATAATATATCATTATTGTAAAAATATCAATAAATACAGTCATCAGGCAAAATGAGAGCACAAAGTTGATTCCGCTTCAACAGTGCTAGTATTCTTATTTTTACACACGACATTCTTATCTAATCAGAGTCTAGTAAAACTGAAATACTTTTACTAATATTGAAACAAATCTAAGAATTTGTTCTGGTCAATCCTGAATTGGGATATAAAAATTAAGCAACATCAGGATAACTATTTAGTTCTTACAGCAATCCTCATCTGGGATTAAATAGATTTTAAAGGGGGGAAAAAGCAACATTTGCTCCTCAAAACTTAACTTTTACACCTCAAATGTAGAATGTTTCAAATTTTGTTCAGATACACACTATGTGCTACATTTGGGACAAGTGTAATGTGCATTTAAACTGCGAGATTACCACTTGCTTAAAGAAATTTTGAGTCAAAAGGTCAGATTTCAGTCTATTAACTAATGGCCTGGTTTCAAATGAAATGCCCACCCAGCTCCACCAATCATGAGATGAGAATCATGAGACCACACATCTTGTCCCCCCCCCCCGGAATGCCATCTTACTACCATATAATAGCAGGGGGTGGATAAGTGCCTCAACAGACCCCCACAATGACTGGAATAATTTAAACATTACGAGCTTTTAATTGTGCCAGTGGGGCAGTTCTGACTCTCTCCTCCCATGCAATTGTGTGGCAGCAGGCAGCTCACATGTATCTCACAGTGGGCAGGAAAAGGAGACAGTATAATCCAAACTAGCACAATGACCTTTACATATATTAACATTTGTATACTGTACATACAGTATTGCTAATTTTTTTAAAAAAATTAACATTTCTGTCCTAATATCCCCAGATGAGTGTGTTATGCCAAATATGTGAGGTAGCTCATTGTTAATATCCACTTTGCAGTGCAGGGTGAGAATTACAACCGTACTATACTGGGGGAAACAGAAAACATTACTTCCCCATTTCTTTCAGCAGATTCCTTGCAGTTCCATCAAAGGGAAGCTACTGAATAACTTCCATCCTTAAGCATGGTGGGGAAATACCTGCCTTGGGTGTCCTTCAGGAAGAAAGGCAGGGTACAAATCAAATAAAAGCTTTCTCTCCTCCTCACCCATGGCATGAGGATAACAAACACTTAGCTGTGCAGCTGCAAGGACTCTACTAATGGGAAAAAGGATGAAAGACCCCTAAATTGTGAGGGGAAATTGCTGAACTGGTCCTGATAACTAAAGGAAGGGTATGAAGAATCTCATTACCATCTACCTGGAACACATGCATGACAACATAAAAGCAGGGGCGTTTCTAGGGTGTGGCAGGGGGTGGCACGAGCCATGGGCGCCATCTTGCAGGGGGCGCCATTCACATGGCGCCCGCCCCCCCAAAATGGCGCCCACGGCCCGCCTGCTCCCGGCCAGGCCCTGCGCAGCATTCTCCTCGCTCTGGCTGGCCTTAAAGAGCCAGCCAGAGCGAGGAGAACGCGCTGCCACCCGGCGCCCCCTCCCACTCCTCAAGGGGGGGCGGGGCACTGGACGCTGCCGCGTTCTGTTTGCTGGTGCCGGCTCCTTAAAGAGCCGGCACGCGCGAACAGAACACAGTGCCCCGGCCGCGGTCTGTTCGCTGCCGCTGCCCTTAAAGGGCCGGCGGCAGCGAACAGAACGCGCCTCTTAGAAGGGGCGGGGCGCTATGTCATGATGTCACGATGTGACGTCATGACGTTGCGTGCCCCTAGGGGCGCATTTTCATTGGGCGCCATGGGCGCCCTTTCAAATAGATTCGCCCCTGCATAAAAGTACCTTGTCAATTACACTTGGCTTTTTACAAGAACAGGAGCTTGGAGGGAGGAAAATGCTAAAGGCAGCCTACATGCACCGATACCAAGAGTCAGCTGCTACTTTGGCCACACCACACTTCTCAGGTTCTCAGTACAGGAGGGCTGGGAGTTAAAAATCACCAATTGCTGCCTTCCTCTCAAGGACCAGCACCTGCCAGAATGTCTGAGCTATCCAATATCTCCTTTATTATTCCAATCTTTGCTAGATCCTCTGTCAAACCTGTATGGACATGTCATCTCTAGTGGTGGTGGTAGTAGTGGGGAGATGCACTGACCCTGTTTGGGCAATCAGGCGACTTTGCTATTCCTTGCTTCTCCTCTTGCTGTTTCTGGCTTTTAGGGCCACTGGTATTCTAGAAGTGGTAGGTGGGCCCTGATACCACAAGTCCATCAGGCGGAAGAGGGGTGCCCAATTAACTACAGCAATATTTTTAAAGATAATTGATGTTGCATGAGTCAGAGTTACCTGTTCTCAGAACCACTGAGCCAGAAGATACCCTATTTACATTTAAAAGCTGAATTTTTTTATTTTCTTGCTATCTGCCTTGAGAGGACTTGTCTTAAAAGCATGGGGTATATTTTAAATGCAGTGAGCCCACAGTTTAACTCACCCCTGTATAATAAACTCTGGAAATAAGGCTCTGGTTTTCAGAGAACCCGGTTAAATGAAATTTCTCTGTAGAGATCTTACGTGGCCCTAAGCCCCTTTCCATAGTTACCTTGGTGTTACACTCCACTCTCCACCAGGACACTCTTAAGAAGGAAGAAGAGGAACATCTCTACTCCTAAAGTCCCTGGTAGAGTGGAGCAACAATGCCAAGGGAAACCCATAAGATAGGCAAGTGTGAGACATGGGAATCAAAAGGCATGGTTGTTGTTGTTTTTAATTGAGTGATGGGAGAAGATTTAACACACATTAGAATTAGACACCCTTTCCGCCCATTAAATCAATGGTCCATCTATATATACAGTATGAATGAATTCTATATATACAGTATATATAAAGGAGAACGTGTGTGTGTGTGTGTGTGCGCGCGTGCACGTGTGTGTTCTCTGCGCAGGCTCCGCAACGCCTGGAGTGATTGACACCAAACTTGGCACGCGTATGCCTTGCGGTCTGGCGACAAACACTGCGGGGGTCAGTGGCGCCGGGAGCGTCGCCGTTCGTCTCAGCAACCCAGGGGTGGGGGTGCGCAGGGGGCGCCACATAAAAATGATCAAAAACTGCTGATATCGGCGTTGAATCTGTAGTTTCTGGGGTCGCTGAGACGAACGGCGACGCTCCTGACGCCATTGGAGTCCAGGTTCGGCCCCCCCTCGGCGTGGGGGGCAAGAAGGGGTGCAAAATGGGTCCAACAGGGGTCCAACATGCCCTGCTGGAACGCCTGGAGCAATTCACACCCAACTTGGCACGCGTATGCCTTGTGGTCTGGCGACAAACACTGCAGGGGTCAGACCCTCCCTAGCACCCCTGGGGGTGGGGGTGCGCAGGGGGTGCCACATAAAAATGATTGAAAATGGCCGATATTGGCGTCGAATCTGTACTTTCCAGGGTTGCCGAGACGAGCAGTGACGCTTCCGACACCGTTGGAGTCCGGGTTCGGCCACCCTCGGTGTGGGGGGCGAGAAGGGGTACGAAATAAAACGTCCACCATGGCCTGCTGGAAAGCCTGGAGCGATTGACACCAAACTTGGCACGCGTATGCCTTGTGGTCTGGCGACAAACACTGCGGGGGACGACGACACCCCTAGCACCCCTACGGGTGGGGGTGCGAAGTTGATGCCATGTGAAAATACTCTAAAACGGCCGATATCTGCATCGAATCTGTAGTTTCCGGGGTCGCCTAGAAGCTTGGGATAATTTGTTACCCGGGCAACGCCAGGTAACAAAAGGCTAGTTGGAAATAATGCTGACATGTAAACATTTCTATAATTCTCATCAAGAAACTAAAAATGAAGATCAAGATTTTTAGATCAAAAGTCCCTTCCTCTCTTGAAATGAATTCACTCACACTCTGCCACGACTCCTATGTCTGAACATGACAGTGCTAGTCCTCTTAAATCCTCAATTTTTCCCCCTTTCCTCAATTAGCCCCCTTTCATCTTTCCCATTGTTGAAATAAACATTATAAGCTCTGTGGGGCAGAGATCTTTTCTTTTTGTTCATTTGTTTTGTAAACAACAATGTACTGTACATTGATGCTATTGAAAAATAACAGAACCATTATAGAACCTTTAACACAATGGCATTGATTTTGAAGTAAAAATGTAGTACTACAGACATGCAATATAAACTGAGGCAAAAAAAAAATCAGTGTTATTTTTAACATGCAGAAAATTTAATTTTAATCTTACCTATGGTATAAGTAACATTGTACTGAACAGTAATAAACATGATGGCATATTTGGCTGTAACCTAAAATTTAAGATAACAGAGACACATTAGCATACGCTTAGTATATACACAAGAATTCACTTAAACATTTCTCTGAAGTTTCTACACCAAAATTCACATTTATTATAAAACTTGCATATTGGATTTGACAGCTAGGCCAAAATGTGTAAAGACTATAGTGCTCCTCTTCAGTGCAATCCTATACATATACAAGTAAGCCAAACTGTGCTGAATTAGGATTACATCTAGTTAATGGATACAGAATGTACAGTTTACATTCTTATGCGGCATTGTGGCCAGTGGAACTAATGTTCTGGTGCAAAAAGTTTAGAAAAATACTTTCATCTCTCCACTTTACACAGAAAAAAATTCTGAAGGCTTGGTGGGTCAGTTTTTTAAACCCCAACTTCTTACATATGTTGCTCAAACACAACTTTAACATGATGGCTTTAACATGATGGCAGACAGTAACTAACCCTGAGTAAGGAGCAGGGTGATAAACCTGCATGTGAAAAGGAAGGGACAGCACAATTGCAGAACTCAAACCCTATCCCTTAAGGCAGTGTCCTTTAACTTATGGGCCACAACCCCAATCTTTGAAAGCCTGTGCAAGAGAAGGGTTGGATCCAATCCAATAATGGTACTACTTTATCAAAACTGAGTTCTTGATATAACCCTGCACAGCATTTTTTAGGTGTCTTGCCCTACAGCTCCTAAGGCTGGGCCTTACAGAGTTATTATTAAGACATAAGAGGTAGAATGAAACAGTGGATGAGGGCAGGGGGTGGGCAGATCTGTCCCAAGAGGGGGGTAGGATTGATGATGGATCCCCAGTCTCACACTTTATTGAATGTGGTAGTAACACAAAAAACCTGCAGCTTTAGTACCAAGGTTCACAATTTTTCTCAATGGTTTCACCATGACAAGAGTCCCATCACCCTCTAACAAAGGTGGCTAGAGCAACCTCAGGCTTCCTCTGTAGTTTTGAACTGGGAAGGGGACAGGATTATTTCCCCAGAGCAAAGCCATGGGGAAGGTCCCCACCTCTTTGAAGATCCTCACAAGCAAGGCATGAATGCAGCAGCCCTCTTCAGTTGTTGCTCCTCCCCCAGTAAATCAACATGGAGGTTCTACACTTGCAACAAGGCTAATAATGAGCAACACACCTGTCTTCCATAAATTTGTCTAATTCCTTTTTAAAAGCCATCTAAACCAGCGACCATCACATGGTAGGAAATTCTATACACTAATGTTTTATGTGAAGTACTGTAGAACTTTCCCCTGCCTGATCCCAATCCAATTCTACAATGCAGTAGAAAGTAGTCCAAATGTGCAAGGTGAACTGGATTACTTCTATCTACATGCCCACTGATGCTCTCAAAGACATCTAAAAGGCTAATGAGGCAAAATGGTCATTTGCAGAAGTAATGCCATTTTTAAAAAAACAAGGTTTCATACATTTGCTTGATCAGTTTATCTTTAAGAATGCTTTCTACCAGTTTACCAGTAACAGACTAAGCAAGCTGTAGCTCCCTGTACTGGTATAATATGGGATACTCCAGTGCTTTGTCAATAAGCCCTAGAACAGTGTCAGACTAATTTTATACAGAGAGCCAAACTGGATTCATGGCACCTATTGAGAACCAGCGCTGTACGTCTCTAAACGGAATCTCCACAAACAGCTGCAGTATATCGCAGAATATGTGATGCTGGGTTGAAATCATAGGTCATCATGCCTTGCTTGTGAGCTCTTAGAGCAGAGGCCCCCAAAATACAGCACATCAACACATTCTGACCAGCCTGTTGAGCCTAGTGGCATAATTATAGGCATCCGTCTGCTCTTTCCTCTTTTCTACCCATCCCTATCCAGACTAACTTTCCTGCTGCTGCTGGATGAAGCAGCTGCTGCTGGGTCACTTTCACTCAGAGAAAGGGATAGACCAAGCGGCCCCTTAGCTGCAACTATTTTTCTCCTATAGCAAATGTTTTCAGAGTTATGCACAAAATGCATATATTATTTTCTACAATTAACCCATGCCAGCCTGCCATAAAAGCAAGACTGAGGCCCTGGCAACTGAACGTTTGGGGACCCTGATTTAGAGGCATTTGGTTTGGAAAAAAACCTGAACTACGAACAGTCTGATCTAGAAAGCCAATTTATACAGGTGGGGCCTTTTTATCAATGAGGGTTCAGTTCCTGGAACCCTTGTGGATTAAAAAATCCACGGGTAATTAAACCTGCGGATTCCCCCGCCCCCCAAGCAGTGCTCCAGGAGGGTCCAGAGGGCTTTCCTCAATGCTCTCTCTCTCTCTCTCTCTCTCTCTGTGTGTGTGTCAACGTCTCTCCCACATCTCTTTCCAAGCAGGCATTTCACACCTTCCATGTGCATGCCTAGGTGAGTCTCAGTGGAAGAGGAACATAAATACTCTGAAGACTAATGTTTGGCTTTACCACCTTGATCAGCAAGGCAGAGAAGCCACAATGTGTTCTGTGCGGTGTTGTTCTCAGTGCTGAATCAATCACTGAACTCAAAACTCAAACATCACTTAGATACCAAGCATTCAGACAAGATATTGAGTTCTTTCAACTTTCAAAAAGTGTGATTTATTAAAAACAATGACCACTTCCTGCTTAATGACATCACTTCTGGCCCTAGTCTTGGGGGAGGGGGTCCCAAGAGTTTGTCGTACCTAAAAAGGGAGTCCTGGTGCAAAAAAAGGTTGGGAACCACTGATCTATGAGGATAAATGTCATTGCTTTTGTATTAAGCTGCTCAAAACAATAAAGGGAACACTTACACAACACATCCGAGATCTGAGTGAACGAAACATTCCTATTAAATACTTTGTTCCTGACATAGTTGAATGTGCTGACAACAAAATCACACAACAATCATCAATGGAAATCATGTTTATTAACCCATGGAGGTCTGGGCTTGGTGTCATACTCAAAATTGAAGTGGAAAAACACACTACAGGCTGATCCAACTTCGATGTAATGTCCATAAAGCAAGTCAAAACGAGGCTCAGTAGTGTGTGTGGCCTCCACGTGCCTCTTTGACTTCCCTACAACGCCTGGGCATGTTCCTGATGAGGTGGCGGATAGTCTCCTGAGGGATCGCCTCCCAGACCTGGACTAAAGCATCTGCCAACTCCTGGACAGTCTGTGGTGCAACGTGGCGCTGGTGGATGGAGCGAGACATGATGTCCCAGATGTGCTCAATTGGATTCAGGTCTGGGGAATGGGCGGGCCAGTCCATAGCATCAATGCCTTCATCTTGCAGGAACTGCTGACACACTCCAGCCACATGAGGTCTAGCATTGTCTTGCATTAGGAGGAACCCAGGGCCAACCCCGCCAGCATATGGTCTCACAAGGGGTCTGAGGATCTCATCTCGGTACCTCATGGCAGTCAGGCTACCTCTGGCGAGCACATGGAGGGCTGTGCGGCCCCCCAAAGAAATGCCACCCCACACCATTACTGACCCACTGCCAAACCGGTCATGCTGGAGGATGTTGCAGGCAGCAGAACGTTCTCCCTGGTGTCTCCAGACTCTGTCACGTCTGTCACATGTGCTCAGTGTGAACCTGCTTTCATCTGTGAAGAGCACAGGGCGCCAGTGGCGAGGTTGCCAATCTTGGTGTTCTCTGGCAAATGCCAAACGTCCTGCACGGTGTCGGGCTGTCAGCACAACCCCCACCTGTGGACATCGGGCCCTCATACCACCCTCATGGAGTCTGTTTCTGACCATTTGAGCAGACACATGCACATTTGTGGCCTGCTAGAGGTCATTTTGCAGGGCTCTGGCAGTGCTCCTCCTGTTCCTCCTGGCACGAAGGCGGAGGTAGCGGTCCTGATGCTGGGTTGTTGCCCTCCTACGGCCTCCTCCACGTCTCCTGGTGTACTGGCCTGTCTCCTGGTAGCACCTCCATGCTCTGGACACCACACTGACAGACACAGCAAACCTTCTTGCCACAGCTCGCATGGATGTGCCATCCTGGATGAGCTGCACTACCTGAGCCACTTGTGTGGGTTGCAGACTCCGCCTCATGCTGCCACTAGAGTGACAGCACCGCCAGCATTCAAAGGTCACCCAAACATCAGCCAGAACGCATAGGGACTGCGAAGTGGTCTGTGGTTACCACCTGCAGAACCACTCCTTTATTGGGGGTGTCTTGTGACTTGCCTATGATTTCCACCTGCTGTCTACTCCATTTGTGCAACACCATGTGAACTTGATTGTCAATCGGTGTGGCTTCCTAGGTGGACAGTTTGATTTCACAGAAGTGTGATTGACTTGGAGTTACATTGTGTTGTTTAAGTGTTCCCTTTATTGTTTTGAGCAGTGTATATAGTTGTCTCACACCCAGGTTCTGGCGGGACTGCAGTGATTCGTTAAGCCACTTTTGGACTCCTCTTATTTCTTAGTGCCAATATCTAGGGCAATGGTTCTCAAACTCATCAGGAATTTGAGAAACACTGTTGTTGTGGGAGAGGGGGGAAGGCAGCAATGCGACTGGGAAACTCATGCTGCTGCTGGGGGTAAAGGGTCTTTTTTTAGTACTTACCCCATGCAGCACTTGCCTCCTGGGGGGGTCAGGGGAGCCTGCACACCCCACTGCAGGGCTCCCCATGCTTCCAACAGCTTAAAAAAGTAAAAAATTGCCACAACCATTTTTTGTGACTAAAACAGGAAATGGCCTTTTTTTTTTAGCTGTTAGGAGGTGTATTGTAGTGGGGTATACAAAGTATTTTCCTAGACCTATGTTCTGCCTATGAATCTTCATTAAATATAAAATACACTGGAATACGTTTGTTGTGCTTTTGTGATACATGTACATACATATGTGTACCTATACAGAATGTCAGCATCCTTTCTCAACTTCAATGGTGAACTGGAAGACAACCTAAAAGCTATAAAAAAAACCTACTGACTTCTTAAAAAGATAACATTAAGACAGCACCTTTGAGAATCTAACTTACTAAAAGTATGGGAAATTCACTCAATATCAAGATAAGCTGCTTCTAATATTACTCTTGTTGTAATCCCCCATTCCGTTCTGTGAGGCGATGAGTACAGCAAATACAGGCGTAGCACATTGGTGGGAATCTGAAAACCCCTGAGACATGACTAGGCCTATTATCAGTAAGGCATGCAAAGTTGATTGTGCTTCATATCTCAGGTTATTTTTGCTTTAACAATCTTGCACCTTGTCAGTGATTTCTTTGAACTTCCCTGTATCCACTGATAAAGTAAATTGGAACAGGAAGCAGTTCTTCATTCATTCATTCAGTATTACCCATGCATACCTGGGTCAATACAGCACTCAATTTTAGGTCGACAAAGGCTGCAAATTCAAATTGATAGAATGAAGCAACATAGCAGCACTCATGGTAAGCATGGTTAACTAATTAAGCACTACAATTTATGTTATGTGGCCTTTGGCCACATCTCCCCATTAAGGCTACAATTCTATACATTGTATAGGGAGGTGGGTTTTTTGGAAGAATTCCATGGCTCCCCTGGTTGGTTTCCATGGCTCATAGTTTGAAAACCACGGTTTTATGTGAAACTCCCTGTACCCTCTCAATGGTGAGATACATGTACACACTACACTTGCTCAAAACACTTGCTTTAACTTATAATAGGGGTGTCAAACTTTTGCCGAGGTGTCACTACTCAGAGCACCTCTCAGCTGCTGAGCTATGAAATTATGCCACAGAGGAAGCAGCCAACCTGAGAACTGGCCTCTCTGCTGAGATGTCACTACTCGGAGCACAACTCAGCTGCTGAGCTGTGAACGGATGCCTCAGGGCAGGCGTCAGGGAACTTTTTTACCTTTTACCCCAAAATATATTTAGATACGCCGACGTTACCCCCTTGATTTGATTTTTAATACAGGTACTTACTAAAACTACCAGTTAAAGATAGGTGTCCTCTCAGGAGAGGCACTGTCCTGTCTCTCTCAATGGCGCAGCAACTAGCCGACTCTACTGAAGAAGTGGGCGGACTTGGAGGCGGGGCCTGGGGCATCACGCAGGGAAGCGTGATATACACAAGGGCCTGACTCACTGCACTGCGTCAGGTCCTTGTACACTACAGTACTGTAACACACACAGCCAGGCATGCATATAGAACAGTGATGGTGAACCTTTTGGGCTTGGTGTGTCAGAAATTTGGAAAATTCGTAACTCAGCTCTGCTGGTGTGTCAAACACCCCCCCCCCGACACGCTGCAGGGCTTGTCGCCCAAGTTTAAAGAGAGAGACGAAGGCGCAGACAGCGGGTGCGCGGAGGAACAAGTCTTTGCACAGAATTGCTTAGATTCATATGCATGCCCAGCTGCCATCCATTACCCCCAGGAATTTCATTTTTACCCCATTTGGGGTAATTTACCCCTGTTCCCTGACCACTGCCTCAGAGGAAGCAGCCCACCTGGGAATTGGCCTCTCTTATCTTTAAAATATGGTCAAGATTTGCACATTTCTCTTTTGTCTTTTGCAGCTAATGAATTTCTATGCGCAGAAGTGCTTATTTCTGGTCATCATATGCTTAAAGATTTCAGTTCTTGCTATGTGATGTCATAGCGGGCACCATGAATGCTATTTGGCTTACTATATGAAACAAATTTGATTTCCCTGCTTTATAGGATCCTAGGTTAAACCTTGACACCAGACCTACCCCAAGGGCTTTGGTCTTCTGGGACCCATTCCTGATGTGCCACATCCACCCCTTTTTAAAATACTTCCTGGGCATGCAAAGTATGTTATAACTCAGAGCCTCCTCGACTCCCTCCTCCTCATGCCTTACTATTGGAGGCAGTGCCACAACTTAGTACTTGAGCAGTTGTATCATGACTTTGGCTGCTCCCACAACAGAAGTAGCAACTATCAATTTTCCAACTGGAGCAGTTGCTAACAGGGCTGCTCTGGGGATAGTGGACAACAATGCTTTCCCACCCTGCCACCTTGCTCCCTTCCATCTTCAACAGGAGCACCACCTGTTCCCTCCTCCTTGCCTAGCTGGTTACTATCTGTTCCTGCGGTTCAAAAAGAACAACTGGCAGGGTGAGGACCCCTAAGAAGAAAAGCAGCAAGGATGAGAGTGGTCAACTAGCTTTTGCTGAGCTAGGATGAAGCCAAGTAAAACAGGCAGACAAGTAGTCACCCCGAAGACAGCAGGAAACAGGGCAAGGGATACTCTCCAACTTCAATTTTGCATTTGGGACCCACCAAGATCCCATGAGTGGGCTGGCCATGTCTAGTACTGTGACTTGCTCCAGCGTGACAGATGCTGTGGCCCCAAAAATAGCAGAGAGCTCACCGAGGCGACATATGGAAGTTGGACAAAATCTTCCAAAGTCTTGTCTTTTCTTCAGCTTCACTAACACTATGTTAACGAAAGAGCGATGGAAAAATGGCGAGACTGTCCTTTTTAATTACACTACCCAGAGTTCGAAGGCGGGCTCTCCCTGCACACCAGAGAAGCTAATTTGGCGCTGGGTTGCGGTCATTTGATAGAAGGCTCTTAGGTATGCTTTTTCAGCTTACATAGTCTATCCATTGCTGGCTCCAGGACCATGGAGAATAAGAGCTGGGGGGTGGGTGCGCTTTTTGCACAAAACCCAAGAAGTTGCCCAGGAAGCGTGTAACCCGCACGTAAAGGAGAGCGAGACAGATAACAACAGGAGGGCAGGGCAGCGCCTGAAAGTGGAAGCCAAAGGGCGGGGGGGAGGAGGGAGCAGGAGGAAAGGGGGCGTGGCTCAGTTTACAAATGCACGCGCGCGCTATTACAGCAGCCCCCTCCCCAGCAGCAGTACCTCGAACATGAGCCCCAGAAGGAGGCCCATGGACAGGGAAGACACGGCGTCTGCGTGGTTCTGGATGACGAACTCATGGCTTAAGACTGGCGGGCTCTTGTTCTTCTTCCGAAGCCCCATCGCAGCGCTCGCAGGCGGAGAGCGGAAAGCTCCAGGACCCAAAGTTGAGGCGCGGGTGACGGTTGGGTGAGGATGGACAGCCGCAGTTTTGTGTTTCTTTTACTCCTTCACAATCCCCTTCACCTCACGCCCAGTAAACACTAACGACTCTCGGCCCCACCCCCTTTTCCACGATGCTTTACGCCTTCCTTCTCATGCTCGCCCAATCGCCGCGCTGGGGCCTGCCCTGATTGAAAGCTTCAATGGCTAATCGCTGAGCTAGGCTGAAGGCGTGGTTTTTTTTCCTCCAAGGGGCGAGGACGAGCGAGAGGGGTTGGTTGGCGTTCCAAACGGCTTTTGAAGCAGTGCGCGCGCAGGAGGGGGCGGGCGCCCGCGCGTGCGAGAGTAAGTGAATGAGTGGCACGGAGTTCCAGCCATTCAAGGGCTCCCGGAGGTGGGGCCTGGCGAACCCACCAACGTGTAATCTGTCCCTGTGGTGGGTAGAGGTAGTATTCCTCGAGGACCTGTAACGAAGAAGGAGGAACTTCAGGTATTGGGGGCTATGAGACGGTCGGTGAGCAGTGGTGAGCAACTTTCAAATGTACTGTGTTGTGGTTGTCTGCCGCGATAGTTGGGGGAAGTGTCGGCCCCAATCCTTGACACCTCTTCGATAGAGGAAGCCCCACGGAACTTAGCGGGCGTTGCTGTGGGAGTAGCAATGCGTAGGCGCAGGGCTCCGAGGCTGGGATTCCGATGCGTTTACTTTGGAGGAAGTTGCACGGAGTCAAAGGCAGGACAAGCCGTGACTAAATGGAGCACGTGCTTTCCTTGGAGCAAGCTGTGGCTTCGATACCAAGCATCTCAGCTGGTACGAAAGGGAGGGAAAAATAAAAAGCATCCGGCGTAACAGGGATGGGGGGAAGCATGTATTTATCTTGCCTGAGACCGCTTACTGTAAAAGAAGTAAAGCAGTGGATGGGTGGGATTACTGTATTACCTACATAGAATAGGTGGGTTTGGTTCTGTTTTAATTCTTGCACCCTTTAAAATGTTGATTTCTGAAGGAATTTGCAAGAGAATAAACTAGTACTGTGGTTAAAGCACTAGTACACTAATATAGGCATGCTCCAGTACCCTTCTGGACCCCCACCTTGGATACTTGAAAATGTGGATACTGGGGATGCCTTCTTAAAGATAGAACATCAGCGGTTTTGCAACAAGGTAAAAACACATAAATTTGTTTAATGTTCCCCTATCTTTTTAATACAAGGGACGTGGTGGCACTGCAGGTTAAACCACCGAGCTGTTGACTGGAAGGTTGGTAGTTTGAGACCACGCAATGGAGTAAACTCCCGTTGCTTGTCCCAGCTCCTGCCAACCTAGCAGTTCAAAAGCACCTAAAAATGGGAGTAGATAAATAGCTGCCACTTCGGTGGGAAGGTAATGGTGTTCCGTGCGCCTTGGTGTATAGTCATGTCAGCCACATGCCAAGCTTGTCCTAGGACAGTGATGGCGAACCTATGACATGTGTGTCAAAGGTGACACACCACAGTGTTTGGGGTGACACACCAGCATTCACCAATACCTGACAAAAACTGAGTTTGTTTTACTCATTTTTGTAATTATTTGATGTTTCTTTATACTATACATAGCACCACATATGATTGGACTATATTTTTTGTTTAAATATATGATTATAAAGAATTGTGGTTTTTTTGTTTGTGAGAGAGATTGACACACCAGCAGAGTCAAGTTAAGCATTTTCCTAAGTTTTGACACACCGAGCCCAAAAGGTTCAACATTACTGTCCTAGGACAAACACCGGCTCTTTGGCTTAGTAATGAAGATGAGCACCGCCCCCTACAGTCGGTCACAACTAGACCATTGTTGTTGTTCAGTCGCTAAGTCGTGTCCAACTCTTCGTGACCCCATGGACCACAGCACGTCAGGCCTCCCTGTCCTCCACTAGCTTCTGGAGTTCGCCCAATTTCATGCTCATTGCTTTGGTGACACTATCTAACCATCTCATCCTCTGCCGCCCCCTTCTCCTTTTGCCTTCATTCTTTCCCAGCATGAGGGTCTTTTCTAAAGAGTCCTCTCTCCTCATGAGGTGGCCAAAGTACATGAGCTTCAGCTTCAGGATTTGTCCTTCCAGGGAGCAATCAGGCTTGACTTCCTGTAGGATTGACCGATTGGACCTCCTTGCAGTCCAGGGGACTCTCAAGAATCTTCTCCAACACCATAATTCGAAAGCATCTATTCTTCGGCGCTCTGCCTTTCTTATGGTCCAGCTCTCACAGCCATACATTGCTACTGGGAAAACCATAGCTTTGACTATGCGAACCTTGGTTGGCAGGGTGATGTCTCGGCTTTTGATTAAATTGTCTAGGTTCGCCATAGCTTTCCTCCCAAGAAGTAAACGTCTTTTAATTTCATGGCTGCAGTCACCATCTGCTGTGATCTTGGAGCCCAGGAAAATAAAGTCTGTCACTGCTTCCATTTCTTCCCCTTCTATTTGCCAGGAAGTGATGGGAGTGGTTGCCATGATCTTAGTTTTTTTAATGTTGAGTTTCAAGCCAATTTTGGCACTCTCCTCTTTTACCCTCATCAGAAGGTTCTTTAGGTCTTTCTCACTTTCTGCCATTAGAGTGGTCATCTGCATATCTGAGGTTGTTGATATTTCTCCCAGCAATCTTGATTCCAGCTTGTGAATCATCCAGCCCTGCCTTCCTCATGATGTACTCTGCATATAAGTTAAATAAGCAGGGTGACAGTATACAGCCTTGTAGTACTCCTTTCCCAATTTGAAACCAGTCAGTTGTTCTATGTCCAGTTCTAACTGTTGCTTCCTGACCCGCATACAGGTTTCTCAGAAGGCAGATAAGGTAGTCTGGTACTCCCATCTCTTCAAGAACTTGCCACAGTTTGTTGTGATCCACACAATCAAAGGCTTTAGCATAGTCAATGAAGCAGAGGTAGATGTTTTTCTGGAACTCTCTGGCTTTCTCCATGATCCAGCAAATGTTGGCAGTTTGGTCTCTAGTTCCTCTGCCTCTTCGGAAACCAGCTTGTACATCTGGTAGTTCTCGATTCACATACTGCTGAAGCCTAGCTTGTAGGATTTTGAGCATCACCTTGCTAGCAGGTGAAATGAGTGCAATGGTGCGGTAGTTTGAGCAATCTTTGGCATTGCCCTTCTTTGGGATTGGAATGTAAACTGATCTTTTCCAGTCTTGTGGCCGCTGTTGGGTTTTCCAAATTTGCTGGCATATGGAGTGCAGCACTTTGACAGCATCATCTTTTAAGATTTTCAGTAATTCCACTGGAATGCCGTCAGCTCCACTAGCTTTGTTGTTAGTGATGCTTTCTAAAGCCCACTTGACTTCACACTCCAGGATGTCAGGTTCGAGCTCACTGACAGCACCATTGTGGTTATCAGGAACATTTAGATAGGCCTTATAGAGTTCCTCTGTGTATTCTTGCCACCTCTTCTTAATCTCATCTGCTTCTGTTAGGTCCTTGCCGTTCTTGTCCTTTATTGTGCCTACCTTTGCACGGAATTGTCCTTTGACATCTCCAATTTTCTTGAAAAGATCTCTAGTCTTTCCCATTCTATTGTTTTCCTCTATTTCTTTGCATTGCTCATTTAGGAAGGCCTTCCTATCTCTTCTTGCTGTTCTCTGGAAATCTGCATTTAGTTGGGTATATCTTTCCCTTTCTCCCTTGCTTTTGGCTTCCCTTCTTTCCTCAGCTATTTTATTTGTAAAGCCTCGTCAGACAGCCACTTTGCCTTCTTGCATTTCTTTCTCTTTGGGATGGTTTTAGTTGCTGCCTCCTGTACAATGTTACAGACCTCCGTCCAAAGTTCTTCAGGCACTCTTATCTACCAAATCTAAGCCCCTAAATCTATTTGTCACCTCCACTGTATATTCGTATGGGATCTGATTTAGGTTATACGTGGAGGGCCCAGTGGTTTTCCCTACTTTTTTCAGTTTAAGCCTGAATTTTGCAATAAGAAGCTCATGATCTGAGCCACAGTCAGCTCCAGGTCTTGTTTTTACTGCCTGTATAAAGCTTCTCCATCTTTGGATGCAAAGAATGTAATCAATCTGATTTCGATGTAGACCATCTGGTGAAGTCCATGTGTACAGTCGCCATTTGTGTTGCTGGAAAAGGGTATTTGCTATGACTAATGTGTTCTCCTGACAAAACTCTATCAGTCTTTGCTCTGCTTCATTCTGTACTCCAAGACCAAACTTGCCTGTTATTCCTATGACCTCTTGACTGCCTACTTTAGCATTCCAATCCCCTGTGATGAGAAGGACATCTTTTTTGGGTGTTAATAATTCTAGAAGCTGTTCTAGGTCTTCATAGAAATGGTCAACTTCTTCCTCTTCAGCACCAGTGGTTGGGGCGTAGACTTGGATTACTGTGATGTTGAAAGGTTTGCCTTGGATCCGAATGGAAATCATTCTATCATTTTTAAGGTTATACCCCAGTACTGCTGTTCTCACTCTCTTGTTCACGATGAAGGCTACTCCATGTCTTCTAAGGGATTCCTGCCCACAGTAGCAGATATAATGGTCATCTGAATTAAATTCTCCCATTCCTGTCCATTTTAGTTCACTAACTCCCATGATGTCGATGTTCAGCCTTGACATCTCACGTTTGACCACATCTAGCTTACCTTGATTCATAGATCTGACGTTCCAGGTTCCTATGCAGTATTGTTCTTTGCAGCATTGCACTTTCCTTTCACTTCCAGACACATCCACAGCTGAGCTTCCTTCCGGTTTTGGCCCAGCTACTTCACTCTTTCTGGAGCTACTAGTACTCGTGTTCTGCTCTTCCCCAGTAGCATAATGGACACCTTCCGACCTGAGGGTCTCATCTTCCAGTGTCATATCGTTTAGCCTTTTAGTTTTGTAATCCATGGGGTTTTCTTGGCAAGAGTACTGGAGTGGGTTGCCATTTCCTTCTCCAGCAGATCACGTTTAGTCAGAACTCTCTACTATGACCTGTTCATCTTGGGTAACCCTACATGGCATAGCTCACAGCTTCATTGAGCTACTCAAGCCCCTTCACCACGACAAGGCAGTGATCCATGAAAAGGAACTAGACCATTGGGGAGACCTTTTTTGCTTTTTAATAGGAGTCCATGTATCCATGGTATTTGTGGATAACTGAAACCGTGGGCACCAAATCAGTGGATACTGGGGCATGCCTGCATTGTGGTTAAAGTATAAATGAAGCAGATCTCTAGAAATACCTATATATGTAATGAGATTTTTCAAAATCTCTGAGGTTTTTCCAAAGGCATGCAAGAATAGGATATTGATCCTGCTGTGTTACTCAGTACACATGTACTCAGAAGTAGTTTCCATGAGGCTCACTGAATATAAAGTATTTTATAAAGTATATGCACAGAATTGTTGGCTAAGGTGTTCAGAGTACTTCATGTGTGCTACCTGAGTAATCTTTAAAACAACCCTATAAGGTAGGTCAGTAGTAATGCCCACAACAATATTGTATGTAGAGGAGTAGACTAATTCTGAGAGATCATGGTTTGCTAACTCACAGGAAGCAGGTAATTGGGGGGAATTGTAATAGTTTGCTTGGATGTATTTGAACACCTGGATCTTCTGTGATGTATAGATCATATACTGTTTCAGTGTATATAAAAGCAGGAGGTTATAGCACATGAGGGTGGGTAGGTAGGTGGGTTGACATAGTGTGATGCAGCAGCTTATCATGTAAGGGTGAGCTGGGAAATTTTGATTCAGATCTCATTTCAGTCATGAACTGAGGTGGCTTCAAGTCAACATGATCTTAGTTTGCCCTATGGGGTTAATCATCCTAACCTCTAGGCTATCAGAATTTTTGAGAATGTATGTAAAACTTGGACTGTCACGTTTGGGGTGAGGTATTTGATCATGGCCTGCTGCTCAGCTGGATGGAGCCCAACTTCTCCAGCTGCTGAATGTCAGCAGAGGGCCTTCTGCTTTAGCAGTGGCAGCTACAGCAGAGGAACCAGTCCTGGCCCAGTCAAATCCTGCCCCCCCCTTGGACTGTCATCTTCTGGGGTTGGGGTATTTTGTTCTGGCTCTGACGAGTTGGTGGGCATCTCTAAAGGGGTGACACCAGACAAGGTTGCCCCTTTGAGAACTGACCTGGCATTTGTTATGGAGACCTGTTTGATGAGTTTGATGTTACCAAATAGTTTGGGACCACTAGGTGGTGCTGAAAAAAATAAATAGGTGCTTTTTTTGGTTTTAATGTGTCTTCAATTACTGCAGGTGACCAAGTAAGTTCAAATGCAGGGTTTACTGCAAAAATGATAAATTGTGTGTCTGTTTGCGGGGGAGGGGGAGACAGTGAATGAATGCAAAATCTTCCTTAGGTAAACAGCTAGAAAAAATGGTTTTTATAAAAGAAATGCAAGATGCAGTTCCTTGCATGTAACAGACATAATGCCCTGTATGTCTTCATCAGGCCAATTTTAGCTATTAATTCTTAGCACTTTACAGAAATCAAAGTACTTCAAATTGATAATCTTTGTGTAATTCTTGCAACAGTCCTGTATTGGAGGTTGATATTCCAGAATTGCAAATGAGCAGTGGAGGGAACTTGCCTAAGGCCATCCTATTGTTTGTGGTAGAGACAGATTATCAGCTGGAGACTTCCCAATGCATAGCTCAGTCTCATAGCCACTCTATATTTGTGTCTCTCTTTCTCACCTCTCTTGTAATTTCTGTCCTTGTCTCATCTGTTGAGAATGCTTTATGGATGTGGTGCTCCTCTGATTAAATTCCGCCCAGCTCATATTCCACCTGGAGTAGGGCCTCTCAGCTTTTGAGAGCTGCTAAGCCATTTAGTATTTGGCCAGCGTAGATCCTCCCTTCTTGGTATTGCTTGGGTTGAAATTGTATCTGCCGTGGAGGAGTTGAAAGCATAAGGTTTGACTGAGGATGGCCTGCAGAAGTTTAATGGCATGCTGTCAAGAATATAACCACACTGAAGGCAAGATCTGTTGATTTGATGAATCACAGAATAATATATATCGGTAAAAACCCCATTGAGAAATGGTGGTTTAGACTAGCCTGCCCATGTAAGCCGCCTTGGGCATTTGCTTTGGCATGGGAAAGGGAAAGTATAAATTCTTCAAATAAATAATGGAGTCTGTGGGGTCCATATGGCCTAGCATAGGCTGTTAGCAAAAAAAAAAGAGGGGCAATTAGGCAAGAGTTTATTATGCTAGGAGACACTCCATGTATAATGTAACTACATGTGGGAAAAATGGGCTCTAACCCACAAAAATTATTCCATGATGATTCTGTAAATCAGTGGTTCCCAAATCTTTCTTAATGGCAGCTTCCTTGACCTACTGGGCCATTGGCCACTGCTCCCCATTAGAGCTACAATTCTATACATTGTATAGGAGTGGCAGGAATTCTTATTTTGCAAGGATTCCAGGGTTCCCTTAGCTGGCTTCCGCGGCTCTCTGCAGAGCCACAGCTCACAGTTTGGGAACCATTGATGTAAATCCTTAAGGAAGATATATTAGTGTTCCCATCCTATGTATGATTTTCACTATGGTTGTAGCCAGCCCATTTGTTGGGAATTAAATAATGGATACTCAGGGTGCTGCTGTTTTTTTTAAAGGAAGTATAAATTACAGTATTATAGTCAATTGTGGTCAATTGTGACCACGTGAATAATCAATAAAATTAAAACATGTAAACGTAAATGTAGAAGTATTGCTTCTGTGCTAGGTGTTGAACATAGTTGAATGTTCTTCATGTCTATACTCTGCATAAAATACAGAAACATTTAGCTGATCAATTAAGCTATAATGGCATAGGAAAAAAACCCTATCTGGAACCTAAAAACAAGTTTATCTCATCTTCTTTTCAGAGCTGTAAAAGAAAAT
Organism: Lerista edwardsae; assembly: GCA_029204185.1. NCBI lineage: Eukaryota > Metazoa > Chordata > Lepidosauria > Squamata > Scincidae > Lerista > Lerista edwardsae. Next base: position 1,846,778 of record JAJKFI010000013.1, on the reverse strand, counting down.
CACACAAGAATTTTGTTGCCATGATGGGGTAAGTGCAATCAATTTAAAAATTTAATATTTAAATGTACAGGTATGTGTTAACAGAGACTAATAAGGTTTGTCAGTCAAATAATGAAATGTTTCACGTAAGCAGGTTGCTGCCAACTGACCAGAAAAAAAAAAACCCCCGGTTGGTCTGCTTCTGGGCCTTTTAAAGCTATTTGATCTACAAAAAACAGGAGGCAAACATTTTCATGACCTGGAGATGAGCATTATCATGAACTAATATTCCCAGATCAAGCTGTTGTCCAAAAGGTCATGACCACAGTCCCATAAAAATTGGTAACCCATAATCCCAGAGGCCACAGTACTCCAAATAATCTTGAAATTAGTGAGAGTCTGTAATAGCATTAGTAATTTGCCTAATTCAAGAATACTTGCCAGATTAGCATTTAAGAAAACTCGGGGAGCAATCCTAACCTGCCCTGGAACACACAGGGCAACTGGCCTGCACTGTATCCAACGCAGGTTAGGAGCAGACTGGAGCCTCCGTGGGGCAAGGGCACATCAATCCCCTTACACCAGGGTAGGTGCCAGCTGCCCTGATGGGCCTGCTTGGATCTGTGCCTGCAAGTCCAAGCATGTATTGGTGGTTTGAATTGGGTCCGTGCAGCCCATGGACGGGGTTTGGATGCGGCCTAATGGCTGCATCTGGGTTCCACCCCTCTTCCGGGTCTGCCCCGCCTGCCAGAACACCATCCTCTTGCCCTGTCCCACCCGTCTGCCTTTCCCCCTGCCCAGGAAAGCTCCTGCACTGGCTGAACTTGGCCAGCGCAGAGGCAGCTTACCGGTGGCTTGCTCCAGTGCAACTGTATTGACACAGCTGCCTGCGTCAACATAGTGCGATGCTTTATGGCATGTGTGCGACAGCAGTCAACCAATTCAAGAACCAGTTGTAGCACCAATCAGAGCAGGCATCATCCAGCCTTTAACAGGCAGAAGGGACAATGCCATGTTTATCCCCAACCTTTATTCTGCCGTCCACTATGGGTGAATTTGACATATGATCTTGCCTTCGAATTGAGACTTGCGGGCTCATCACACCACAGCTAGTGTCATAATAGGAACTCTGAACTGATCACTTGACTGGACTGTAACAGAATTACAGCTTTAACTGTATCTTTACATGTGTTTCCTTGTGTTATACTGAAGTAATGTCTACTACATTTAAAGCTATATGACGTTTTAGAGGAATGTAGCTCAAGAAGCAGGAGGGGTATACTTTCCAGCTTGGAAACCTTCCAGATAACTGCAGCGGAATAGGACTTTCTGGCATAAATGTTTTTACTGAGGTTGCAGATGTATCATTATAATGATGATGGCTGTCTCGTTCACCTTTTACACCTGTACGACTGTCTTTGGGTAATTCAGACAAAGAACTTAAAGGATCTGGCAGAAGTACTGTACAGCCCTTTCAGTTCTTTGTGAAAGTGTTTGTTGGTTCCAGAGTGAGAAAACACTAGGGGGTGCTATATTTCTGTCAACATAAAGGGAGTAAAGCACAGCTGACACAAATATTAACACCCTGTGCTCTTCCTCTCCTCCATAGAAACCACTCTTCTTGTTTCTTAGTTCAGTATGTGACATACTGGCTAAAGTAAAATATGAATATCAGCTTGAACATAAGGAGCAGCCATTAATGACTGTTTATGGCACAAGTGTCACATGACTTAAGACTACAGCTGGGATTTTTTTTTAAATGTAATTACTACTTGCAGTAAATCCTCGTGGCCCCATAACAACAGTGAGCTTGCAAATTCCCAGCCTAACTTGGAAGAACAGCATCTTGATCTTTGGTCCTGATTGCATGTACTTGAAGTAAAATCGGTGTAATTTGAATTCCATATCATTGTTTTTCAGACCGAGGTGTTCGACAAACCTTTCAGAGTTAATAGGACACTATATTGACAGTTCCTGTACACTTCACACTACTTACTAGCTAATAGAAGCCTGTATCCGCCTAGTCTTCGGGAATCAAGACTGGGAGTATGAGTGAAGGGGAAACTGAAAAATGCTGGTTCATTGGGATATGCTATCATCTCTCTCAGTAGTACAGGGATGCCCCGGTATCTGCTAGGGTCCTGTTTCAGACCCTCTTGTGGATGCCTGAAACAAGGGAATGCCTTGAAAACCCTGCAACTATGAATATCTTTTTAAAGATAATTTATTTATTTATTTATTTAAGAAATTTCTACCCCGCCTTTCCTCTGCCAAGGCAGATGTCCAAGGCGGCTTACAATATTAAAAAGGATAAAAATAAAGTATAACAGTTAACGTTAAAAACAGTATTAAACAATAAACAATCAAGATTAAAAAACACAAACAATTTAAAAACAGTTAAAAAATAAAATAAGACACAAGCCCCGTGGATCATAATAACCAGCCAGCCAACCTGTCAGCAATTAAAAGCTTTTTGGAATAAAAAGGTCTTCAGCCCCCGCCGAAATGTAAACAGAGAGGGAGCAGTTCTCAATTCGAGGGGAAGGGTGTTCCAGAGTTGGGGGGCCACCACCGAGAAGGCCCTCTTCCTGGCCGCCACTCCTCTTACTTCTCCTGGTGGCGGCACAGTCAGAAGGGCCCCCCCAGATGATCTAAGAGTACGGGTTGGATTATATAGAAGGAGGCGGTCCCTCAGATACCCCGGACCCGAGCCGTAAAGGGCTTTAAAAGTCAAAACTAGCACTTTGAATTGGGCCCGGAACAGAACCGGCAGCCAGTGTAGTCGCCGAAGCAGCTTAGTGGTTTTGCTGAAGCAAGGTAAATAAACAAATCTTGGTACTGATATAAAGATCTGTGCCTGCCAAGAAAAGGTAAGGTCTCCTTAGGCTAGAGCAGGGGTCTCTAAACCCTGGCCTGGGGGCCAGTTGCAGCCTCCAGAGAGCCTCTGTCTGGTCTGCAGGAAACCTCTGGTCCCCTGTGAGCCTCTGGCGCTCCTGACATGGGGTGCCCCCTCCAAGCTGTGCTCTGTTTTGTGAGGAAAGTGTTCTGATGGTCAGATAGGCTGTGCGCAGCCTCCTGGCCCTCAGAATGCCTCCGGAAGGCCAAGCATGGTCACTTCCTGGTTTTCCCAAAGACCTGGAAGTGATGTTTTTAGGCCCTCTGAAGGCCTTAGACAACTTTCTGAGGGTCGTGGCGGCCTCCCTGGCAGTATATTTGCATCCAGCTGATCCACAACTGATTTCACTAGGGGGAATTTTTTTTTTGAATATGATTGTTCCATAAAAACAAACAACTTATTAAAACTTTTTTATGAATGTCATGTTTTCCCAAGTACATGGAAGAACACCCACTTACAGCCTAATCCTAAACTACCTGTGGGTGCAATCCTAACCAACTTTCCAGCTGCTGGGTAAGAGCAAAGAGCACAAACATTCCCTTACCATGAGGAGGCCTTCGTGGCTACTACTCCACTACAGAATGCAGAACATGCCTCACTGGCACAGGTATATTAAGTGCTGGAAAGTTGGTTAGGATTGCGCCCTATGTCCTGTAGGAGCAGTGGTAGCAAAATGGCTACTGCTGCATCCTATGGGAAGGACTCCAATCCACAAAAACATGCTTGCTGCTAATAATGGAACTTCAAGCAGACAAAGAAGAAAGCTTTCTGGCTGCTGAATTTGCACAGGAGCTTCTGGGGAGTTAAGTGTTCAAAAATACAGAAAAATAGACAAAAAAGGCCCGTGCTTGGGCGTAGTGCTAACTGATGCGGCCCTGGCATGGGCAGTACCTACTGTACTTTCTGAGTGCCATAAATGTTCTTTATGGAGCCAGTGGTACAAATGTACCACCAGCAAGCAATAAGGCCCACAGGATTGAGCCCTTACTCTCTAATAGGTTTAGTGGGCCAGGATACCTTGGACAAATGTAAATCACCAGTGCTACCATTTCTAACTAGAAGCGATCATGGACTTAATTTTTCTTTCCATTTGTTTGCTATTTTTACTCCAGCCCAGCTTGCAAACTTTGCCAAGTTCACTGCTGAGTGTTAATTGTTACTGAATCCATTCAAACATTTTTTGTACTCATCCAGCAGAGCTCAGGCTTTTTCCTTTTGCCTACTTGTACTTTTTTATAGCCAGCACCCCCCCCCCCCATTTTGTTTATTTCTTTTTCTTTTTGACTTTTAATAAAATTACATTTTGACACTTTGCCTACATTGTTCATGTGTAATTCAGCATATTATCATGTCTCTACCCTTCTGATACTACTTTGGGTTGATTTTTAATAAGAAACCTGGAGTTAAGTGTTCTCCTGGGAAGGGGGTCTTTCTCCCCTCAAAATCCCTCTCTGTAGCCAGGGATGGTGGCAGCAAATAGAAACCTCCCCATTTAGTTCCTGATCCAGTAAAAGGAAAATGGGAAGAACGAAGGTGTGGATGCACACTAAATAGTAGGCATTGTTCCCCTTAGTCAGCCTGTCTTCTCCCAGGCCGATGTTTCTTGATAAATTATTTATAGGAAAAAGGTGTTTTGCTTAGCCTTCTTTTTGGGGTTGCTTTTAAGCAAGCAATCTAAAATAAAATTGGCCATTAGGTAGATTTGCAATAGAACACAAGCAAGGAGCAGAATAATATCAAGATGGCATCAGGTACATTCTCTTAGCAAATTAGTTTGCTTGAAAGTTACTAACACCAAGTTCCTATCATGAACACTATGAGCTCAGCAGCTCTGTACAAGTAGCTGCATCAAAACTAGGAATGTGCAGCCTTTGCTATAGCAAACAAGCCAAACAACAAGAATGGCAAAAATATCTATTTTAGACAAAAAAATACAGCTCTTCAGTTCACTTGAAAATGGTTCACTGCAGTCTTGTGATTCAAGCATACACTGTGCTTGAGTTGTGGATAAAAATAATCCGTCTTTCAAGCAGTTGATAGTTTGAGTGTCTGGGAGCAATTCCAGAAATGTAAAAGCTCTAACCTAGCAGTTGATCTATGTGAAATATAAAACCCAGTGGGTGGAGTCAAAGACCAGAAATTTGTTGTAGATTAAACAAATATTAAGGCAGCCATAATATTCTGCAAAAGCAATTGTATCAGGCACACCTACCAAACTAGTTAAAATATAAAAAACGTTTGTTGCAGCAAAAAACAACAAAAGGATCTTGTGGCACCTTAAAGGCTAATTCATTTTTTGAAGCATGGGCATTTGTGAACTGTAAACCACTTCATTTCATGCATGTTTTATTCATAAAAGTTTATTCTTCAATGTACAGGCATGTCCACTTATCTGCAGATCCGGTGTTCATGGATTCAGTCACCCACACATCCCTCCCCCATACACCTATTAATGTTGTTTAGATTCTTACTGGGGTGAAGATGTCCTTGCTTTTCCAGGTTGCTATAAGCATGAGGTGACGCGCAGGCAGCCTGAATGCTTGAAAGGACTAGATTGATGCTAACAGGAAGCAGTTTCCCAGTTACCCCATATGCAGGGAAGAACCCACAGTAGTGGGCTGCATTCAGAGGCATCCTGGACAAATCTTTTTCCAGGGCAATGACTCTTGGCATCACCCACCACCACACAGATATGGAAGCAATTCTTGGTAACATGATAATAGCGCCACCAATTATGTCCAAATAAGCAGCTGAGAGCTGCTTAGAGGCTGTGGGTATGATCTGGCTGATTTGGCTGCTTAAAGGTGCATGCTATGAGAGTGGAGCACTCTGACAATGCAGCCAAGCCAGCAGCTGCTTAGAGGAGGGGGCAGTGGGTGTGATCTTGCTTCTCACTGCCACCACCTCTAAGCAGCTGCTGGCTTGGCTGCATTGTCAGAGCACGCAGCTCTCAGCACACCTCTAAGTAGCCATGTCAGCAACCGCTTAGAGACGACAAGCATGAGCTTGCTGCCTGTTTCCCCCTCCCCACTGCCTTCTCTTTTCAAAGAAATAAGGGTGGCAGGAAGTGAAATCATATCAGCGCGTGTTTCAGTTCACTAATAGTGCCTGGAGTGACATGGTGACGTCACCACCACCTATGAATCTGCATCTGGTGTCCCTCCCCTCAACTGCTGCCCTGGGTGCTTGCCCCCCACCCAAACCCAAATATAAGAACATAAGAAGAGCCCTGCTGGATCAGGCCACAGGCCCATCTAGTCCAGCTTCCTATATCTCTCAGCGGCCCACCAGGTGCCCCAGGGAGGCATGAGACAACAAGATGCTTGCATCCGGTACTCTGAAGTAGCCTACTACTAATGTGAGGAGGTTCCACAATCCATCATTGCCTATAGCCCACAATGGACTTTTCTTCCCGAAATCCGTCCAATCCCCTCTTAAAGGCATCAAGACCAGATGCCAGCACCACCTCCTGTGGCAAAGAGTTCCACAGATTAACTACCCGCTGGGTAAAAAAGCACTTCCTTTTATCTGTTTTAACTCTCCCAACCCTCAGTTTTAGCGGATGCCCCCTGGTTCTGGTGTTTTGAGAGAGGGAAAAGAACATCCCTCTATCAACTCTATCCCTTCCATGCATAATTTTGTATGTCTCAATCATGTCCCCCCTCAGGTGCCTTTTATCTAGGCTGAAGTGCCCCAAAAGCTGCAGTCTTCCTTCATAAGGGAGGTGCCCCAGCCCCGTAATCATTTTTGTTGCTCTCTTCGGCACCTTTTCCAGCTCCACTATGTCCTTTTTGAGATGTGGCGACCAGAACTGTACACAATATTCCAGGTGTGGCCTTACCGTTGATTTGTACAATGGCATGGTAATATTGGCTGTTTTATTCTCAACCCCTTTTTTAATTACCCCAAGCATGGAATTGGCCTTCTTAATTGCTGCCGCACACCTTCATTGAATTGTCCACCAGCACCCCAAGAGCTCTCTCTTGAGCTGTCACAGACAGCTCAGAACCCATAAGCCTATAGGTGAAGTTTTGGTTTTTTGCCCCAATGTGCATCACTTTACACTTGTCTACGTTGAAACGCATTTGCCATTTGGCTGCCCATTCCCCCAACTTGGAGAGATCCTTCTGGAACTCTTCACAATCCTTTCTGGTCTTCACCACCCAGAAAAGTTTTGTGGCCACAAACTTGGCCACCTCGCTGCTTAGCCCTGTCTCCAGGTCATTTATGAATAAATTGAAAAGCACCGGCCCCAAGACAGATCCCTGGGGCACTCCACTCTCCATTGTGAAAATTGCCCATTGACAACCACTCTCTGTTTCCTGGCCCTCAACCAATTCTGAATCCATAAGAGGACTTGCCCTCTTATTCCCTGACTGAAGTTTCTTCAGCAGCCTTTGATGGGGGACTGTGTCAAACGCCTTCTGAAAATCCAGGTATATGATATCCACAGGTTCACCCACATGCACGTGCTTGTTGACCTTTTCAAAGAATTCCAAAAGGTTTGTGAGGCAAGACTTCGTGTTGAAAAGCGGTATATAAATACATGGATGAAAAAATACATGGATGGACTTACCCTTACAGAAGCCATGCTGACTCCTGCAGCAATACTTGTTCCTCTACGTGTTTTAGGATTTTGTCTTTGATGAGGCTTTCCACCATCTTACCCGGAACAGACGTTAGGCTGACCGGCCTGTAGTTTCCAGGGTCCCCCCTTCTCCCTTTTTTAAAGATTGGCGTGACATTGGCTATCCTCCAATCCTCGCACCGTGGCCGTTTCAAGGGACAAGTTGCATACTGTAGTTAGGAGGTCAGCAACTTTGTTCTTTAGTTCCTTAATAACTCTTGGGTATATACCATCTGGGCCTGGTGACTTATTTATATGTAATTTATCAATTTGATCTAAAACATCTTTTTTAGTAACCATTATCTGCTTTAATTCCTTAGTTAGGAAGGGCTGTTCGGGCTGCGATATCTGCCGAAGTTCTTCTGCCGTGAAGACAGACGCAAAGAATTCATTTAATTTCTCTGCAATCTCCAAGTCCCCTTTTATCTCCTCTTTCCCTCCCTCACCATCCAGTGGGCCAACCGCCTGGCAGGTTTCCTGCTTCTAACATATTTGAAGAAGCTTTTATTATTCCCCTTTATGTTTCTGGCCATGCGTTCCTCAAACTCTTTCTTGGCCTCCCGTATCACCTTCTTACTTGTCTTTTGCCAGAGTTTATGTTGTTATTTATTCTCACTGGGGCAAGACTTCCATTTACAGAAAGAAGCTTCCTTGCTCTTTACAGCTTCTCTGACTTTGTTCGTCAGCCATGCAGGCACCCTCCTGGACCTTGTCGAGCCCTTCTTTCTTTGTGGTATACACTTCCACTGGGCCTCTACTACTGTTATTTTAAACAGCCTCCACGCACCCTGGACTCTTTTTACCTTCCCTTTCAATTTTTTTCTAACTAGCCTCCTCATCTGAGGGAAAACTGCCCTTCGAAAGTCAAGGGTTCTTGTGTCAGATTTGCTCTGCACTCTTTCCTGGACATGCATGGCAAAACCAATCGCAGCATGGTCACTGTTCCCCAATGGCTCAGTAACACTTACCTCCCTAACTAGGTCCTGAGTACCACACAATATTAAATCCAGAGTCACCTGTCCTCTGGTGGGCTCCAGGACTAGCTGCTCTAAGGCACAGTCATTCAACACGTCAAGGAATCCGGTCTCTCTTTCTTGACCAGAGCACCAGTTGACCCAGTCGATATGAGGATAATTGAAGTCCCCCATGATTACAATCCTGTCTCTCTTGGTCACTGCCCTGATTTGTTTCCTCATTTCAAGATCACCTTCAATTTTTTGATCTGGAGGACGATAGCACGCCCCCCCCCATTACATCGCTCTTATGGCCTGGTAGTTTAACCCACAGTGACTCTATGGTGGAGTCCGGCCCAACTTCAGTTTCTACTCTGCTGGATTCTATCCCTTCTTTGATATAGATGGCCACCCCACCGCCAACACTCCCTTCCCTATCCCTCCTATAGAATTTATAGCCTGGGATTGCAGTATCCCACTGGTTCCCTGCATTCCACCAGGTTTTCGTTATGCCCTCGCAGTGTTTGTCCCGAGACCGTAAAGTGTACTGGCGTCAATCGCTTCAGGTGTTCCAGCGGGTCACGGTGGACGTTTTGTTTCACACCCCTTCTCCCCCCCCCTACGCCGACGGAGGCTGAAGCCGGACTCAAACGGCATCGGGAGTGTTGCCGTTCGTCTCGGTGGCCCCAGAAACTATGGATCCCACACAGATTTTGGCCGTTTTCGAGCATTTTCACATGGGGCCCCCTGCGCACCCCCACCCCCAGGGGCGGTAGGGGGGCCTGACCCCTGCAGTGTTTGGTGCCAGGCCGCTAGGCATGCACATGCCGAGTTTGGTGTTAATCGTTCCAGGCGTCCCAGCAGGGCATGGCGGATGTTTTGTTTAGAACCCCTTCTCGCCTCCCATGTCGAGGGGGGGGGGGCAAACCTGGATTCCAACAGCGTCGGGAGCGTCACCGCTCATCTCGGCATCCCCAGAAACTACGGATCCGACACCGATTTTGGCCGTTTTCGACCATTTTCACATGGGGCCCCCTGCATACACCCACCCCCGGGGGCAGTAGGGGGCCCTGACCCCCGTAGCGTTTGTCGCCAGGCCGGAAGGCATGTGCGTGGTGAGTTTGGTGGCAATCGGTCCAGGCATTCCAGTGGGGCATGGCGAACGTTTTGTTTCGCACCCCTTCTTGTCCCCCACGCCGAGGGGGGGCCGAACCCGGACTCCAACAGGATCCGGAGTGTCACCGGTCATCCCGGCTACCTCGGACACTACAGATTCGATGCCGATTTCGGCCATTGTCGACCATTTTCACGCGGGGGCCCCCGTGTACCCCCACCCCCGGGGGTGCTAGGGGGGCCTGACCCCTGCAGCGTTTGTCGGTCGGCCGCAAGGCATGTGCGTGCCGAGTTTGGTGCGCGTCGCTCCAGGCATTCCAGCAGGGCATGGCGGATGTTTTGTTTCACACCCCTTCTCGCCCCCCCCATGCCGAGGGGAGGTCAAACCCGGACTCCAGTGGCGTCGGGAGGGTTGCCGCTCATTCCGGCGACCTCAGACACTACAGATTTGATGCCGATTTCTGCCATTTTTGACCGTTTTCATGCGGGAGCCCCCTCATACCCCCACCCCTGGGGGCGCTGGGGAGGTCTGACCCCCACAGTATTTGTCACCAGACTGCAAGGCACACGCCTGCCAAGTTTGGCGTCAATCGCTCCAGGCATTCCAGGAGGGCATGGTGGACGGTTTGTTTTGCCCCCCCTTCTCGCCCCCCCCCACACCAAGGGGGGGCCGAACCCGGAGTCAAACGGCGTCGAGGACGTCGCCGCTCATCTCGGCGACGTCGCCACTCGTCTTCATGGTGAAGATTGTGTTTTGAAGCTCTGATGGTCTTGATTGTATGTGTTCTGTACCCCCAAAACTGGGTATATTTATACCTCTTTAGCACAATTAGTTATCCAGTCTGGATAAAGGTCGGCCATCTCCTGATGGGGTGATGGAATGTTTGGAGGTCACAAAATGGTCAGAAAAGGTTACATAAACAACTTAAGTGATGGGTCTTAGCTGTGCAGAATCTTCCTGATTGCAGCACTAGCTGGATGGAACCTTCCCGATTAGATTTGTTCTTCCTGACCCCAGCTATGACCTCACACCTTTCTGCAGAAACAAAGCAGATAGGAAATTACACTCCTGATTACATCAGGAAGTGAGGTGATTACCACCAGCTGGTATTTTAGCAGCTTCAGCGCTTTCCCACAAAATGGAGTCATGTTGACAAAATGGTGTCAAGCCATGGCCTAGCCTTCTTTTGCTCTTTACCCTGGTCCTACCCCACAATCCACCTCACCTCTGCACAGTTCCACCTCTTCCATGCCTTCCCATCACCTCCACCCACCCTTGAGAAGCCTTGCTGCCCACTGATGAGGAAACTTACTGCTGAAAGCTTGCCTACAACATCCTTCAGATGCTGAGGCCCAGTGCCAACTATGGCCTTGGAGGCTCACCACCAACACCTTAAGGCACTTTTTATTATGGCAGTGCTTACTCCCGAGCATGGGCAGTATCTAGTTCCCCCCCCCCCCAAGGTTAAGTAGGATTGCAGCCTTTGGGATGTTAGGGGATTTTTTTTAAACAAATGAGCAACAGCTTGGAAGGGTTAGGAGGGTTCTTCTTTATTTTAAATAATTTTTAAAACTTATTGTAAACTTTTAATTTACTAATTTAGTTTTATTTTGTTGTATTGGCATGTTAAAAATGCTTGATGATGCCACTTCGGGGCATGACATAACTTCTAGGCTAATAACATCACTTCACTCTAAAAAATTGGGTCTTGGTGTAAAAAGGGTTGAGAACCACTACTTTAGAGGGATCTGAGATTTTCAGTGTTGTGGGCCCATAAATAGTGTGTATTATATGGCATTTTCTGAGATATGCTCCCACTTTTTCCATAGTAGGCTGTATTGCAGGCAGTCTGCAGACCCCTTGTGATAAAGAGGAACAGGCAAAAAGTGGAGATGTTTTAAGAGTTCTGTACTTACTTGTGGTTGATGTTTGGACTTCCCAGTTATCCTATAGTCTTATGTTTCCTGCTGATGTTTAATTTGTTTTCATGATTCCCAGCTTTCACAATTTTGCTCTTTAGGAGCACAAACAGAGCTGATTAACATCTCTGATTTTAGTCCTCTATTGATGCCATCCTTCCTGTCTTCCCTATCGGACCCTGTTCTCATATCCCACCTAAATAGCCACACCCCGGAAAAGCAATTGGCTAAGCTGCAAGAAGGCCATGCATTTTAATAGCCTTTTATTGCAGGATAAGAGGCTTCATTCATTGATTGCAGCAGGGGTTTCTTTCAGTTGCCTTTACTTGAAAACCTATTTGCTTTCTGCAAAATAAATGGTTCCAATAAGAAAGAGAAAACCTCAAGATCCCTCCCTCATCCATATGTAAAATACTTAAAGGATCTGTTTACCATAGTGAGGAGAGCTCTGCAGTTTGTTTCTTTGTCTTCAAATCAGTATGAGGGACTAGAGAGAAGTCCCCAATTAGTCCCCTGTTTTTACTGGCACCTGAGGCAAGTGCTTGGGTCCTACTTTTCTAGCTCAGTAAACCATTTTGTTGGTTTGAAAGAAGAGAACCTGAGGCCTCATCTAGTTATTGCTGCTATTAAATTGCTATCTGATATGTGACCAAATCGTCTCCCTGGAGGCTATGTGTGTCACTTTGGCTATGTGCCCAGCTACCACCAGCGCCATTGCAGTCCCAGAGCCAGATCTGCTTTCCTACAGAGAATCAACTGTATTTCAGTTGTATTTGTTTGGGAATGTTGCTCTTGATATTAATAACACTGAAGCAAGGCTGCCAGCAGAGAGACAGCCGCATGGGCAGTCTCCATAGTGGACTCTTTTGGCTTTAGGATAAATATTTATTTGAAGCTAGAAAGGAGAGGAAAAGAAGTAACTGTAGCTGTCTTTTCTAGTGGCTGTTGTTGTTGGTGTTATGCATATTTTTAGATTTCGAGCCCTTTGGAACAGGGAGCCATTTAACTTTATTATTACTATTTGCCTGTAAACCGCTTTGTGAACTTCGTGTTGAAAAGCAGTATATAAATACTATTTGAATGAATGAATGAATAGTGCTCCTCTGTATTATACAAGCCAGTGCTATGGAAGCTTTGTGTACAGCTCTGATTCTGCTGAGGGTAGCCATCTTGGTGGTAATATGGATGCTTGGTCCCCTGGGGTTACTGTTTGTCAGATATGTCCAAGTAAGGGCACATACACACTTTGAGGTTCACAAATGGTTGGATAAATTCATGTTGTAAAAGAATAGCCACTCTTCTATCAAAATAGCTTCCTCTCAGTATAGTAACTGAGAAGCTGTTACCTATCGTAACTATATTATATAAAACTTACATCATGTTTCTCTTGGTTGCTAGAAATGTTTCCTTTCAGTTTTGTAAATGTCTTGATTTCTTTACACCGTAGCAGTGTTGAAAGCTATCACGCTGGTCAGCTTGTGTGGAAAATCGCTAATTTTGTGTATACTTGCGTAGTGAAATTGAAACTGCCCTTTTGCTGAGAGAGAGAGAGAGAGAGAGAGAGAGAGAGAGAGA
>JAJKFI010000013.1:1724855-1833705 GCA_029204185.1 Lerista edwardsae | reverse complement strand
GAGAGAGAGAGAGAGAGAGAGAGAGAGAGAGAGAGATTCTATTGTATTTTTCTACATGCACATTACAGCTAAGAATTTCCAGGCAGTACATTTTACTACATGAGACGTACAGTGTACCTACACTGAAATATTGTTTGTGAGTAGGACTTCCTTTCAGACATTCCCTTTTCCTCACTCTCCATTTCTGCAATGATGCAATCAGCCTAGTTTGCTGTTATCACTCTATCCAATTGCCCACTAGGACTCTTCCTTTCTAGTAATGCAGAATCCAAGGTAGGGTTGTGCCTTATTTAGTACAAATCAAAAGTAACACAATCAGACAGGAAGCTTTTGAGTCCCAGAGGACTCTTTGTCAGGAAGATGATAAGCAAAAAGATAGGGAGGGGGATGATGATGTAAGAGCTCCACTAATTGGCTGTTTGTAAAACCCACAGATGAATTTTGGCATAACATAGACTTTACATTTCCAAAACATGGGGGAGGGCCCTTTTTGTTTTCATTGTCTAAGAAGTCTTGCAGCCCTGCTGAAAGTGTCTCACACTAAGTCCAATATCTGTCTTTTGGGTTTTATAAAATGTAAACTGTTGGGTTCTTCCAGTATGGCCCCTTCCCTCTCCTCACCTTTTCGTTTACCCTCTGCTTGATGAAGAGTTTGGAAGAACTTGAAAGCTTGCTGTATGATGATTTGTTACTTTTGATTCATCTCAAATAAAACATTTCTTTACTTCAGATTCTGCATTTTTCGTTTAATGGACCAATACGGCAACCTATCACAATGGCATAGGAATGTTGCTTAGATTTGTGTTCAGGGCCTTTCCTTTACTCATGGATGAGATGTTGCTATTTGCTCACCATCTAAGAACCGGTTTTACACATGAAATCTTCAATCTAGTAGCCACTTGAAAATGCAGTCACTATGCATGGAAAGCTGCTTGTGAGAAGGGGGTGGCTAGGTGTATAAGAACATAAGAAGAACCCTGCTGGATCAGGCCAAAGGCTAATCTAGTCCAGCTTCCTGTATCTCACAGTGCCCCACCAGATGCCTCAGGGAGCACACGAGACAACAAGAGGCCTGCATCTTGTTGCCACTCCCCTGCAGCTGGCATTCTTAAGTAGCCTACTACTAATGTAAGGAGGTTGCACAACCCATCATAGCCCATGATGAACTGCTCCTCCAGAAATCTGTCTAATCTCCTTTTAAAGGAGCCTAGGCCAGATGCCATCACCACCTCCTGTGGCAAGGAGTTCCACAGATTAATTAATTTTAGTGGATGTCCCCTGGTTCTAGTGTTGTGAGAGGGAAAAGAACATCACTCTATCCATCCCATGTATAATGTTGTATGTCTCAATCATGTGTGCGTGTGTGTCCCCCCGGTGCCTTTTCTAGACTGAAGAGCCCCAAACACTGCAGTCTTTCTTCATAAGGGAGGTGTGCAGCCTCAGTAATCATTTTCATCTCTCTCTTCTGCACCTTTTCCAGCTCCACTATGTATTTGAGCCATCCTACTTCCCGGCCAACAGGAAGTTGAGGTGGGATGTAGCTTTCTCCTTCATGCGGCCGTCATGGTTCTCTGTTCGCTTGTGCTTTTTCACATTTACAGTTAAATTTTTATTCTTTCATTCTTCCAGTGAGTTCAGGGCAGCATATCTACTATTATCCTCACAATGTCCCAGTGAAGTAGGTTAGGCTGAGAAAAGGTGGCTGGCTGGCTGAAAGTCACTGGATTTCCCTAAGCCAGGGGTGGCCAATCCTCAGCATACCTTGTGCCATTTTTCATGTAGAGAATCTTGAAGGTGCCACTCCACCTTAACGGCTCTTTTAGCAATTACCATAATTGCTAAATAGAGCCTCTAAGTTCAAGGGCAGAATATAGTACCAGAATGTACAGAGCAAAAAGCATGGGAATGCTGTCACCTATTTGGGGCCTTACAAAGGCACCTAACTGGCTGATGATGGGGCCAGAAAGGTGGTGTGCATGGACCTTTTAGTCTGGTCCAGCAGGACTCGTTTTGAGGTTCATTTAAGGTGCGTTCAGTGACGGAATCTGGGAATGAGGAAGCGGAACGCTGGGCGGGACTTACACATGGTTGGCTGCCTGTCCGTTCCGTTCCGCGGCTGCCCTGGCCTCGGCGGGGCGCCTGCTCACCAGGGGGGACAGGTGGGGAGCGCGCCAGGTGCCTGGGCAAGCAGCAGTGGGGCGCACCAACCAGGGGCAGCCTCCCCCGAAGCCAGGACAGGCGGCGGAATGGAATGGATGGGCTGCCAATCCCGCGTAAGCCCCGCCCAGTGTTCCGCTTCCTCATTCCCAGATCCCATCACTGGGTGTGTTCATTCCATGAAGTTATAATAACAGGAGGAGCCCTGCCTTAAAAAGTAATGCTGGCTAAGTGAAGCCAGGGGGAGGGCTTAGCAGCCATGTTGGTATACTCAAAACAATCCTCATTCCAAGCATTTCAGATTGCTTTGCTCGTACTGTTTAGGATTGAATAGTTTACTCCTTAAATAAAAACTTACGAAAATAAAAAAACGTGATCGTGTAGAAACATTACGTAACCTTATTATGATTTAATATGCAATTACAAGGTTAAATTCGTCATAATTATTTTACTGAACATACCGGATGAAATGACGAATATTTAAACTCAGATTGCACTATTTTGACAGACTTTATTGAAATCTACACACACAAAAATGAAGTGTGAACGGGAAGGAAAGAAAAAAAGGGGAGGGTGGGCAAAAATAATTAGGAAAATTACATTAAAAAATCTCTTCATAACACAAGTAGTTGTCAATATGAGAGTAGTTCTTTTTCACTTCTAGACTATTAAGAGTATTTTTTTAAACTTCTACACTCACCCCCCCCGCCCCATAAAACAAATTCTGTTAATGTTCAGAATTTCGAAAATATTACAGTAGAAAATGGAAGGCGGGAAAAAAAGTGTAAACGGGAAGGGGGGAAAAAGGAGGGGGAAAATATATATTTTTTCCTTCTAGACCATTAACAGTGGGTGTCAGAAAATGGTGAATAAGACTGCTAGGAAGAACAAGAAATTACACAGCTTCAAAAATAATGCACTCACTGTTTCAGTGAACTGTAGTTTTATTGAACCGATGTAATGTGAATACATGAATCTTTCTGTGGACATTAAATCCCATTTTTCGTACAGCGATTCGCACACCCGTATGCAGAACACGCAGGCATGATTAAAGAGGTTGATATTAACTTTTGCACACATGCAGGGAGATTTTTATTCGTGAATTCGCAGCAATCCTCCTTCGCAGCAATATCTGAGTCAGCCATATTGGTATACCCATGTGGCTTCAAGAAAATGACATCATGCCTTCTCCTGTTAATCTAACCGCTTTGGTTCATTCGGTACAGTACAGCCCCCCTCCCTGCTTTCCCATGTTTTTGTCCTCAAAGATGATCTTAGTCAGGATCTTTTCTAAAGGTGATATCTCCACCTAGCTGGGCCACCAGGGCTTTGCTGATCTCATCAACCATTTTCATGATGCTCTGCTCAGCCCCTCCTGCCTTCTGCAGCCTATCCCTCTTATCTTTAGTAGTCTACCAATCTGGTCCTCTTGGGTAAGCAAGTGACCTGCCAGTTAGTGGATTGCATTTCACTAGCATTTGCCTTTTTGACTTTCTCTCCTGTCCGTCATTCTTTTCCAGCCATTCTCCGTTTTCCAAATCAGACAGAGTAGGCGTGACTGCCCTGAGTGCACCTATTGCAGCATTAGAAACTGGGGACGTGGTGTGTAAGGAGTACCAAAGAAATCAAGCAAACCATAAACTGCTTTGGTGCTTTCTTTGTTGTTTAAATGTTATTCAAAATTATATGGTGACCTTGCTTGTGCCACGTGTGTCCATGTGCCACTAGTGGCACACATGCTGTTGGTTGGCTACCCTACCTTAAGCCAAATCCAACTACTACATCACACTGGACCTTAGGCGATAGATGTAGTCTAAATCACTGAAATCATAAGAATTCTCAGAATTCAGATCAAGCACACAGTCTGGTCTTAACTATTCAGGTGTTTCTGTCACTAAGAGTGCAATCCTCACCTGCACTGGAACAGGCGGGCTGGCCCGCCTGTGTTGTATCCAACGCAATTGGGAGCAGGCTGAAGCCTCCACTGGGCTAGTGCATGTTTGTAGGCACCAGCCACCCCCATGGGGCTGCCTGGATCTGCGCCAGCTGTTTATCAGGTGCAAGTCTGAGCACTCTGCAGTGGCCTGAATCGGGGCTGCGCGGCTAGGGGACGAGGATTTGGATGAGGCCTAATGGCCTCCAGACTCTACCCCCTCCACCCCCCACAAGTGGCTTGCGTCCAAGGGGAGGTAGGATTGTAAATAATATTTCTTTGCCAAAAATGTGTTATTCCTCCTTCATTCCTTTGCAGTTGGAATTACAGCATGGATTTGAGGTAAATGCACTGTTTGAGACAAACCTGTATATAATGGTTTGCATTTTGCATTGCATTGCTTTCCTGTAGTAGAAGCTATAGAACGTACACTGTTTATGGAACTAAGCTTAATCCACTGCTGCTTCTTGAAAAACAGTTTTGGCATAGAACTACAACTTTTCAGTGCCATGAAAGTTTCCCTGTGAAGTGTAAAGATGATTGTTATCTCAGGAAAATGTAACCACAGCATGAGGCACAGCAGTCATGGATTATTTCTTTGCATTAGATTATGCATGTGTGACTCAAATGAAAGACACTATTTGTGTGCTCCTGCTTCTGCGCACATGCTTGTGTTGCCTAACTATTTAATTACATCATTGCTGAGGAGGGGAGAGGTGATTTTTCAAGTTCCTGTCTAAGGTGATTGTTATCAGTATGTTTTAGAAAGCCAGTCAAAAAGTAGATGGAATCCTAATTTTAAGGCCTTGTATACCATATGCCTTTTCCTGTTTGTATACTCCCCTTGCTTGTGTGATTCCTCCCACCCCCATAGAGAACTGGAAAAAAATAATTAACAGCCTCAGTGTATTAATTTAGGTTTTGGAGAACTTGTCTTTTTTTTTTTTTTCCTTCCTTTCTGTCTGTCTCCAGCCAACAGGCTCTTTATGGCTTTGGCCAGCTTCTTCATGTAATGTAGAAGACTGCTGATTGCCGTTTAATATGTCATTCTCTATTCATATGTAATTTAATGTACACACAGTAATTTGTAAGTGCAGCTAGGATTTTTCTTGCTTAACTGCCTTATTTCTGAATACAGAAAAAGTTCAGCCCAAATCTAAGTGCTGAGTTAAAGCAGGTGTGTGTGAAAACCTGTTCTTTGAAATATTTCAGCCAAACCCTAAGCTTCTCTTCCCTCAGTGTAGCAACCCATCTTGCAGCTCAGCCTGTGGTAACAAACTGCAAGTCCGATGTTTTAGAGAAGAACAAAAGCTCTTTTTTTTTCTTTTGTAGTTTGATTAAGAAGTGGCACCGAATCAGACTGGTTGCTTGAATGAATTGTACCCCAAGTCTAAAATGACTTCTTAAAAAATGCTTCTTTTTTTAGAGATCTAGTTTAGATAAGGACTTTACATAAAATGTAGCTACATGCAGGCTTCAGTTCCATTGGCTCTCGTTGTTCAGAGAGCAGTTCTGGTATTTTTCCACACACTGAAACTCAACTCTTTGCAAGGCCTGCGCCTTGAAAAGAGCCAAATTGATAGGGTTAATGGACAGGAAGCTGCAGCTGCAGTGGACTAATAGGCAAGTCGGATTTTTGTTTAACTGACAGCTTTAGACGGCCTTAGGGATGAGGGAAGAGCAGTTTATGAAAACAGCATCTAGCACAGTTCTGAAAAACGTTGCTATTTTCTGTGCCCTTTATATTTAATTAGGTAAGGGGCACTGCAAGTGACTAGGAAGCCTGTCTCCTGCTTTCTAATCCAACATATATTGTGAACTGTGACAATTTTGGTAAAAATGCTAAATGTGGTGGTTTTTTTGCCCCTACAATCTGTTTAGTGTATGCGGAAGAACCATATTTGCTTTCTGTGTAGATGTTATATAATGAATGTACTACAGTATTTATCCTTTATCCTTCAGTATATTTTTAATCGTGTACCTTGCAGTGTGTGTTTGTGCATTAGAGTGCATTTCTTCCTTTATCAAGTGTGGCTTTCACAGCGTGTTTCAGAATTTTTGCTTTTGCTGGGGAAAAACCCCAGATTTTGTGACCTGAGGAAACCGGCAGGTTTAGAAAACTTCAAGCAGTAGCCACAAATGTGGTTTGAGGCATGTTTTATTTTGACTGGCATTTAATGCTCATTTAATTCTCCTTGAAAATCTGCTTTCTGTACGGAATTTGTACTTGTGTAGTGCTCTTTTTAAGTTTCTTTTGCTGAAACAGGCCTAGTTTAGCCTGTCTTCTCTGTGCACAGGATGGCTCCTGCTTGCCAGAGCTACACAAAGATAATCGCTCAGGAAGTGTTTCAGCCAATCCCCTGAAGCTTTACATTCAGATTTTCCAAAGTAGCCAATCCAGGATTAGCTTTTATTAGGAAGACAGATCATCAAGCTGAAGTGCCAAGCCCTTTCTGTCTGAGTACTGAGAGCCTGTCCTCCATGTTTTATAAGTATTGACATAACACTGTGTTAACAATGCATCCACAGAGGTAAGCTTTACTTTTTTACATGTTTTTTCTCTAAAACCTATGAGTTGTGGCTTAACAGTGTGATTCTCTGTGATCTGTTGCGCAAAACTCACCCCACAGCACTTTATTAAGTTGAAAATGTTTAAATTTGCTTTCTTGGGTCACATGGTTTAGTAGCCATTAGCCATAGTTTTATTTTACAGACTGGCAAAACGTTTGCATACATACAACTTCACAAGAGGATGGTGATTTTTAGAGTTTGTCAAGATACTGTTATTCCAAAGCAGCTTTCTGTGTCTGAGCAGTTTGCCTGCACTATTGTCTGTTGTGTCACATGCCTGCTGAAGAGAAAATGGAAGCTAGGGAGCAGATGCATTTAACTGCCCTACAGGGAGACAAGCAGGGATAATGGCAGACAGCAGAACAGGCAAGTTTACCTTTTCAGCCAGTGAAAAGAAAAGCTAAGCTAAGTTGTCCCTGATAAAATATGGGATTTTTAGCAAGCTAAACCTCAGTAAATGGTGCTAATGCTAGCTTACAGATATTGGGCCTAAGTGGTGGAGTGCTATTGCATCATGTTTTTTGTTCAGCTTTACCTTAACTTAAAATAGATGCTTAACTTTTATTCTTACAGGATCCTAAGATGCAGTGTTTGTGTTTTTCTGGGGGACAGTGTGCAGCTAAGAATCTGTCTTTTTGAAAGGGATTTTTTAAATTGTAGATTTTAGAAACAGTTTAGGTCTAGGTCTGAAACCATCAAGCATAGCTATGCATCTGTTTCAGTGCCTTTCCTATTTAAATACGTCGTGTTTTTGAACTGATACCCACCTTCTTTGCTATAGTACAAATAAAACTAATGGACTTTTTAACTGCTTTTTTTCTTTTGCAATGTACCAGGCACAGTTCTCTAAGATGGAGTGATATAAAATCATGTGTGGTTCATGAGAGTATTATATGTTCATTTTTTTCTCCTTTTTGGGGCTTTTCTGGTTTTTGGCATGATGATATGTAATTATTTTAAAAAAAATCATTTTGGTCAAATCCCAAATCTGCCAGCTTGTATCATATTTACTGGGAAAAATGAGGTGGTTGCTTGAATACTTGGTAAGTAAACTTGTATGCTATTCTCTGATAATTTTAAATAGTTATCAGTCTTTTTCTTTTAACAGGGCAGAGTTAATCCAGCAAGTGAATTTCTGTGGGTAGCTAAGTAAAATGAATTTTTGTTGACTGCTCAAATTCTGTTCCTATGAACAGTGTACCAGTTTGCATTTACATTTTTTCAGACAATCTTCTGCCATATTTGAAATGTATACTTCCTGTTTTCCTCTGAAAACAAAATTCTGTTTACTCTTTGTTCCTAGACCCTTAATTAATGCATTTGCAGGTTAAAA
Source organism: Lerista edwardsae (assembly GCA_029204185.1). Taxonomy (NCBI): domain Eukaryota; kingdom Metazoa; phylum Chordata; class Lepidosauria; order Squamata; family Scincidae; genus Lerista; species Lerista edwardsae. The sequence goes on along the minus strand of JAJKFI010000013.1, from coordinate 1,825,711 downwards.
GCACAGTTCAGACTTTCCTCAGGCTTTTGAACTGTGATGAATGTGCTAGTTCTCAGCAATGTAATCTTATTGCATTGTAACAAGGTTATCCCTCTGTAACCCTATGCTTTTGTTATCCTATAATATATCATCCAGCATGAAATTTGGTTTTAGAACGACTTTTGAATAACTTGTGCTTTTTAAAATAAACTGGAACTGAGACATTTTGTATGCATGTCTCAACAAGCAGCTTTTCAGTGGACATTTTCTTAGAGCTTCATAGATGCTCTGCTTTATGTTCACTTTGTGCAGTTTTGTAGCTGCTCACTACAGAATGTAATGCAAATGTGTCTTGAGAAATAATAACTTGTTCCCTTTTAATCCAAGAGTCTCATAGACTTATTACTGCTGTAGTATCTCTTATACTCTGGTTTTGTCCTTAGCAAGCTGTTTTGTTTAAAAGAATTGCAAAGCATGCGTAATTGTATTCTCTCCCCTCTTCCAGATTTTAAAGGAGCTGAAGTTTCATTATCAGGTTTTTATACTTTTTAAAGACTTACTAGAATATACAAGTTATACTAAAGCTGAGTAGTAAGTTTTAGTTCCTCAAATAGTCAATATTGTGCCCTGACACACATTTTTCTTGCAACAGTTTACTATACATTAGCAGTTGTATGTCAGGTATTAATGTTGCACAATATCATCTTATGAAGACGCAGCAGAGAATGAACTTGTACTCAGAATGCTTGAATTAAAATGGCTCCCCTAGGTTTTGTGGAAGAAGGATATGTCTCAAATCAGCACCTCCAGAGGGGATCCTGACAGGGGAAGCGTATTTGCATGGGTTACCCTTGTGCACATAATGAAACACAGCATCAGAAGTCCCTGAAGTTCACCCTTTTAAGTTGCTCAAACACGAATTATTTCATAGTTCACAAAATATAAATGCCTGCATTGCAGCAAGATGTCTGAGGCAAGGAGAGAGAGAACAGTGTTCTTTCCCAGCCCAGACCAATCATGCTGCTCTGTTCAGAGCCTCAGCCAATAGAAACAGAGGATAGGTTAAAGATTGACAAATACTGTAGCAAGGCTGAGAAAGGCCTTCTAGAAATTTCTCCCATCTTTGTTCTGTCTAGGTAAAGCATATTCAGCTAAGCTGAAGAATTCCATGTATTTTTTTGTTTTTGCAAGGTATGATATCGGTGTTTTTTAAGATAGCATGTGAAGAAACACACTGTGGTATTTTCCTCATTGTATTAAACTATATAGTGTGGGTGTGTTAAACAACAGACTTTGAAGAGGGGCACATACCCTTCTGCCAGGGCAGAGGTTGATCTTGCAAATTGCTGTTGAGTGGGATTGTATGACGCAGTATAGCTAGGAATATGTTCCTCTGATAGAAAACAACTGTCAGTGTAATAAAGAGAAAACTAGAGAAAAACCATCCAGTTACTTTTACTGAGAATACATGCCAGAAAAACAAAAATGTGTTCCATTCTATGAAACAGAACGAGAACACAAGCTTTTAAACATGTGCCCACACACACACATTCTGAGCAGGCAAACTGTTGGAAGCTAAATAGGATTAGGTAAAAAATGAGTTTTTTTTTACCTCAAGTTTATTGATAGCATTTAGCAACACTGAAAAAAAGAAAGGCAACAGCCTATAAAGTAAACAAGGAATGTCTTTCCCACCCTATCCAGCACTTGTGTTTTGTTGAATTTGGAAGAACTATATACAAAATGCACACTTTACAAGACAAAGGTTATCATTTGTAAATTTATCACGTGTCATCTGATTTCCCCCATTTAACATCTTCCCTTTGTGTAATTCACTCTCCCCCTCCTTCCGTGGGTAAAGTAGATATGTTTATTTTACACCTGGCAAGAAATAAGGAAATTCAAACGCCCCCTAAGACAAGTGCTTCTTTGTAATCAGTTCAAGAGTGATAGGTCTCACTGCCAGCTGTTTCCTGGATTCTATGGAATTAAGAGTACAAAGTCAAAGAGCCCTAGATTTTGGGAGCTGGTCTAATACCAAATTCTCAATATAGCACTATAAAATATGTTCATGAAGCCATCAGATTGGATTTTGAAAACTTATTGTAGATGGAAACTGTGGACCCAAAGTGTTACCTCTTTCACAGAATGTGCTTCTTATGAGCTGAGTTCAACCCACATCACTAAAAGTATGATTTGTTTGCCCCTTCAGTGCTCAGTTTGTTGCCAGGGCCCATGGCATTCTTGCAACCATTGTCTGATTTTAAACCATGATAAAGCACTTTGCCCAGGGGTAAGACCAATAACTCTAATCTAGTGCTGATTGCAAGCAAGATGTTAACTCGACTCCATATTTTGGAGGTTTGCAGCCTGATCCTATGAAATCAATGTTTAAGCATGTTACTTTCTGCATAGGTCAGGCTGTTACTATTATAATAATTCTGTTTACCATATAACTTATGCTTACAGTGTTATTTTCCAGAGCTTAAAATGTATACATTATTGCAATTTTTTCATACCTTTTGTTAAACCACATTGTTAAAATCTGGTTTTTTGCATCTTTTAAAAAAGGGTATTTTTACTGTACAGTATGCATATCTAATCTTAACGCACATTAGGCTTTTTGCAGGGTAATTGGAAAAAGATTGAGACCTTGCATAGATAGTCCAACTGAAGACAGCATATAAAATGGAAGAATTTCCTTAGTAACCTATGACTTCACAAAGCTCCTTGTCTTGAGCATTTTAGTTCAACATTAGGTTGTTGGATATCACTGTGTCATCCTTTTGCTTAGGTGGGATTGACTTGAAAATAGTAGTGCTCTTTAAATAAGAGACATAGTTATTGAATAAATTGCTACCATTTTAGTTACACTATAGGAATGAGGCAATGCAGTGCTGCTAGACGCCATTTTAAGAATCCTGCATAAATAGCATAGCTACCGATGAGTAAGAGACTGTTATAGGTGAGTGCTTATACACAGATGCTACTTATTCAGTTATGGCATGCAAAATAATATCTCCAGTCTTTTATTTAATGCGATTTCTGGAAATTTTATTTTATGCTTGCTATTCACAATCTAGAGCAGCATTAATTATATTGAAGATTAATTATTTTAGTATTTTTGATGGTAAACATTGTTTTTTTTAAATATAAAGATAATAGCTTTCAGAAATGTATGGCTCTTAAGATAATGATATAATTTTCATAATAAAATTGAGCATACTCTGTGCGTGGGCAATATGTTCTAGGTAGTTTTCCATATCCGATTTCCTGGTTAAATGTCAAGGTGCAGTAGTTCATCTGTAACTTTCAATTGCTTTCTATAGTTAACCTCAGTTAGGGGAATACTGTATATAGACGTTTCTACATGTATATGTATTTGGGATTGATGTTATAAAAGGGCATAATCTTCTTTGAAGAGTATGAGAATATTGTATTTATCTAAAAGACAGGATTCTTTTAAGCATGAACTAAAATGCCCGACGAGTGCTAACATGATCTTAAAATAATGACGAAGAGATGCTGCAAGCCTATATAGTGGATTTGTGTTCATTTGTAACCCTCCTTTTTAAGTCCCATCTCCCAGTTTTGTGCTTTAAAAACATGACCATACATTCTCATATTCTTGTCATGCAAGTTTTTAAAACAGTACAAGTGAAACAAATTAGTTTTGGGGACTGTCCTGAGTTTGCGTTACTGAACACAATAAATGCAGAGATAATAGTTCACAGTGGGTAATATAAATTCCAGTCAATAAGCAATTGGCAAACGTTTCTTCAAGCTAGTAGTTTCTTAATAGAAGCTCCCACTTCAGTTTGTTTTCTCAAGAACCTAAGAGTCGTTCTCACAATAAACCTTTTTTCTAGGTTGGGAACTTTGAAAATGTACCACTGTTATTTGTAATAGATGGCTTCAGATCATTGTACTGTGTTCTAAAATGCACATTATAATGTCACAAATATTAGATTATCAAAATGAGCTGTGAACAGTTTGTAAATATGATAGGTACGATGTATCCTCTCAGTTTATTGTGTTTTCTTTATTATTTACTTTTTGGTTATTTTCCCTTGAAGGCAGGGTGCTTTTATGTATTTTTTAAAAGAGGAGTGTGAGAGAAGAAAGCGTGTTGCAAATGAACTGAATTACAGCTCTTTGGGAAATGTATTTTTTCAATTATCTCTTGTTTTTGAGGGATAAACCTGCTTGGTTAGATGACTGATACTGTAATGTTTAACAGCTTGGAAAAACATTCCTTTAGGAATGGAGAGCTCAAACATGGAGAAACATCCATTCTAAAAAAAAGGCTTATCATACACTAACTGTAAGATTACCTGTATGTAGATTTTTACCTTCACCCATCCCCATCCATTAGCCATCCCCTTTATGTCTTTGTATGTACTGAAGTAGTCCAGACAATGCAACACAAAATACCTCTATTAACCACTAAAATTTCTGAAAGCCTCAAACTACAGGAATGTAATCACTCCCTTTATTTTATTCTGACATTTCAAAATGTGTTTCTCAAACTGTGGGTCAGGGCCTACTAGGTTGGAGCCAATTTCAGGTGGGTTGCGTAGCACCTAGGGCCATCATTGAAAATATGGGAAGATGGGATACTGGAAAGATGTCAAGCTGTCACTTGCTTATGTCAAGGTTGTAAATAGGCTTTTTCCCCCTTTCTGATCCACTTTGCTATTGGACAATGGCTGATAAATAACCCAATTTATTGCTGCGTTCTAAGGACAGTGGCAGGCTCTGGTGTCACTATGACGGCACTTCTGGCCAAGACATCACTTCTGGTGGGTCCCAGGCAGATTGTTATTTTAAAATTCGGTCCTGGTGCTAAAACGGTTTGAGAATTACTGTTGTAGGGGCCTCCAAACTACGGACCTCAGCCTGGATCTGGTGTATGGGGAAAACCTTACTCCTTGTGAGTGGCACGGACCATTGTGTTGCGCTGCTGCTGCCACTTGTGCTGTCTGGGCAGCACAAGTGGCATTAGCAGCAGCAGTGCAATGGAACTATCTGCACCATTCACAATAGGAAAGGCTTTCCCCATACACAGCGGTCCACAATTTGGAGACTGCTTTTGTAGAGGATGGCTGCAATTCAGCAAATCAGTCCAACATGTGCAAATGAGGCAATATAATCAAAAGTGAGCTTTGAATGCTCATGGAGTTCCACTTGTAATAACGGCAGCCCTGCACAAATGAGTGTTCCCGGATTTGAGCCTTTATATGCAGAGCCTTAAGATGTTTCTATAATTCAGAAGAGTAAAATGCACACACCAGAATTAAAGTTCAGTTAATACACAACTGAATTCCTGTAACAATTCAATGAGGGGCTACAACCAGTATTTGTTTATAACCATCGCAAACTGCCTTTATTGTAGTTTTCCAGCAAAAATCATTGTGAGAAGTAGTGTATATCTGCACAATGTTTGGTTGTGATCACAAGAGTTATGCTATTGGGAGATGCCATTTGCAGCATATTTTAGAGGTACATGAAACAGAAACTATGTTCCTTCGTTCATTCTTGGAACTGTTGAGGAAGAAAGTGTTGTGTCTGATAATTGGAACTGTAATAAACTCATACTGTACATTAAAAGAGTCAAGTAGCTTTTGTTAAGTTTGGAAAAGTTAGGTTTCTGTAGTTTTAAGGTAGTAACTGTTAAAGTACATCCTCATAAACAAGACCTGCGCAATCCTAACCTGCGCTGGAGCAGGCAGGCTGCCTGGCCTGCGCTGTATCCAACACAGGTTGGGAGGCCGCTGGAGCATCCACAGGGCATGGGGTCATTTCTCCCCTTACTCCAGTGTAGGTGCCAGTCACACCCATGGGGCTGCTTGGATCTGTACCTGCTGTTCAGCTCAAAATTGGAGCCATGCGGCCCGGGAGCAGGGGTTTGCCTGCGGCTCAATAGATGCGGCTCCTCTTGCCTCCCTGGGCCGCCCCATCCACGGGACTGCTCTCCATCTGCCCTGTTCCAACTGCTTCCACCTTCACACCTGCCCAGAAAAGCCCCTCTGCTGGCTGACACTTACCTCCACAACATAGCAAGGGTAACGCAGCTGCCTGCACCAGTAGAGCTGGTGCACGTGTGCTTTACAGCAGGTATGTGACAGTGCAGGGCTGACACAAATGGCTTGCATTGGCCCAAGGGGTGTGTGTGTGTGTGTGTGTGTGTGTGTGTGTTTGGATTGCCCTGTGAAGAATGTAAGAAGAGCCTGGCTGCCTCAGGAACAAAGGCCCATCTAATTCACCTGCCTGTATGTCAGTGGCCGCAAGATGCCTCAGGAAGCACACAAGACAAGGTATCTGCATTCTTTTGCTACTTCCTTGCATCTGACATTCTGAGGTAGACTACTTCTAAAACCAGGAGGTTGCACATACCCGTCACGGATTGTCACTGTAATTGTCCAATCCCTTTTTAAAGGCATCTAGGCCAGATGCCATCATCACATCATGTGTCAAGGAGTTTCATTAACTAATTACATGCTGGGTAAAGAAATATTTTCTTTGTTCTAACTCTCTTAACACTCACTTTTAATGGATGTCCTTTGATTCTGATACTGTGTGAGAGGAAAAGAACATACTCTATCCATTCTTTCCACCCCTTGTCTCTTGTTCCCAGAGTTTTGGCAGAAGCAACATTGCTGAAAGGGCAGCACTGGGCAAGCCCAGTTATCATGTGGGCCAGCTAAAGAGCTTTCACGGACCAAATCTAGCCCTGGGCTTTATGTTTGACTATGTTTATGTCTAGAGTTTATGCAATTTTGAATGGGGTGGAAAGAGATGAGGAAAAAAGAATGTGGGCTCAAATGTCACATTAGAGAAAGTTTCTCAATGGCTGTGGCCCTATCTCACTGCTAGAGCATGGTTTTGTATGCAGAATTTTCCCGGTTTATTTCCTGGAATTTCTAAGTAAGACAGAGAACAATTCTTGTCTGAAACCCTAGAACGATGTTCCTAATCTGTATTGACAATATTGAGTAGGTGGATTGATGGTCTGCTTCCTATGCTTTTGAATTTGAATAATATTTATGATCATGGGCATACTATCATGAGGCTTGAGCTTATATGTTCTTTCTCCCCTATTTTGCACACAAGGAGAGTAAACTACCTGATTTAAAACAAAATTGGATTTGTCATTGTGTGTGAGCCTGGCAAATTCCAGTTTGTTTTAATGACTGTGAACAAAACCAGGTTTCTGTCATGGTTTAGAATTTTATCTAAATAATCAGAATCTCTCTCAGAATGACTATATCTCAGGGTCATCTAGTATCCAAATCTGTTGCTGTATTTTCTGCACAAACAGAAGCAAGCACTTCTCTTGTATTGTATACCACTAGATAGCTTCAAAAAAGGGTAGACTAATTCCTGGAAGAGAGGTGTGTTGATGGCTATTATGCAATAGTAACATGGGGCACTCTGCAAGAAATAATATAGGGCACTGTGGTGATCTGAGTGCCCCAAAGTTGATGTTTTCCGCCTTTCCTTATCTCTTCCCTATACCATGGTCAAAATCAGTAGACACTGCTGGCACCAAAAGGACAAAGTTAGGCAGTGTTGCTTATGATGCTGAAAGATGGCTCCCAGTTACATGGAGAATTTGCCCCAAAACCTATCGAGTAGTATGTAACTAAGGATCATGGAGGACTAGGGCAAGGCTTTGACCTTCAGCCAACAACAGGCAGGTAATGAGTTAAAATGTAAAGTGAGTATATTAAAGATGCCGGATGGGGGTTGGATAATAGGAAAGAGTAAAACAAACAGGCTTAGAAAATGGGTTAATTTTCTTGAGGGAGCAATCCTATAAAGGATTGAGCTGGCACCCCTGCATCATTGCTAGTGACGTTGGGCTGACCCTAGCAGCAGCAGCAGCCCAACAGTGCTGGGCAGAGGCACTGCAGTGCAGCTCCTGTGCCAGCCGAACTTGGCTGGTGCAAGAGCAGTTCTGGGCGGGCAGGCCAGTAGGTGTGCCAGCCCAGGGAGGGGGTGGAGATGGGATGCAGCTGGTAGGCCACATCCAAGCCCATGCACCTGCTGTATACCAGATGCAGATCCGAGGAAAACAATAGGGAGGCTGGAGCCACCCCTGGGGCAAGGGTGCAAATGTGTCAAAGCTGTGCTGGTTGTGGCGCAGGACTGCCAACCTCACTAATCCAGTGCAGTTTAGGATTGTGCTCTAAGTATGAATCTTAGCAAGAATAAAAGCAGGTGATTATAGGCAAACTTAAAACAAAAAATAATTCCCAAACATCTCTATATTTCACTATTCCCTAATTGTACTTATTCTAGTATCGGATTGAGAGGTCCATTGCATCTCTTTGATGCCCAGGAGGCGGATAAGAATTTGACCACACACAGATGCATTATCTTGGGGCGGGGGAAGCTGGAGCATAACCAAGCATCCTTTGACTTCAGCTTAAGAATGTTAGGTGTGATGTCATAGATCTATTCATTCGGATGGTATGACCACCTAGCATCTTTATTTTTCAGTGTCTCAGTTTTTCTGTTGAATCTTATGCCTAGGTTTTCCTTAAGGAAAACATGAGGAAACAGATCAAGGGGAGCTCAGTCATATGCTTATAGGCAGTGTAAGTCTGATTGTCCAGTGCTAGGGACAATCAAGAGGAATAGCTTCCATTGTTAGTTTCCCAGAGATACCTGTCCATCTGTATCTATAAACAAAATGCTGGATCAGTTTCAGCAAAGCAGTTCTTATGTTGTATTATAGCCTTTGGTATTCCTGCTATGTTCTATTTGAACCTCTGTGCCCCTCATCTAAGTCATATTTTGTCCAAGTGACATCTGGACAACTTTATTCAGTATCTCTCCCCCATCCTCTTCCACCTGTTTCTTCTAGTAATGTTGATTCTAATATCTGGCTTTCCCCCATAGCCCTAAACTTCAGCATCAATTAACATTAAATTTCAGTTGCACATTAACCTGTAATTTGTTGTTTAAGATTCTATTGGTGCTGTAAATGATTATAGGACAGTGATGGTGAACCTGTGGCACGCGTGCCAGAGGTAGCACGCTGAGTCCTTCCTGTGGGCACACCGAGCCATGGCACACTGCTGCCGCTGGCAAGCCCCCACCAGGCACAGAGAGACCGCCACCATCATTTTCACCCAGCCATGACCAAGCTCGCCTTGGCTGCCTTTTCACTTCACCTCCTCTCAACCAATCGGAGCCCATGCCACCCCAATTTAGACACACGCCCCCATGCCACGTCTGCCTTGGCTCACACCTCTCTCATGGATGAATCTCCGGCGAGGGTTTCTGGAGAGCAAGGACTGGAAGAGGCAGGGAGCACGTCTCAGTGCTCCATATATTGGGCCCATTCGGCTGCAAAAAGAGTTGTTTGGGCACATTGTTGGAGGCTTGGAAGGCCGCAGGGAGGAGAAAGCAGGAGCTGGCTGGCTCGCCTCCTGAGTAGCACAGAGGAGGAGCGAAGTGCTGGCTTAGCAGCGGCGCTCTTAGGCTTGCACACGGGTGGAAGGCCCGCAGGCAGCCCACGGGAAGCCAGTCAAGGCCCGCCTCACACGTGGGCCTTGTGGAATGGAAGGGATCGGGCTGGAGCTCCCGGCACATGTGCCGCCAGCCTGTTGAAAATTTGTAGCGGGCGTGCGCAGAGAAGGAAGCGTGCTATTGCTGCTGGAGGTTGCAGGGACCTGAGCAGGGTGGGAGTGGCTACCCCCTTCCTCTCACATGAGGAGGGCAGAGGCAGTGGCGGCCACCCCCTGCCCAGTCCTCCCCTCAATTTCCGCTGCGAGGGGTGGACAGCAGCTTAGGAAGAGGGGAGCTGTAGTGGCGCACAGCAACAGAGCGTGGTGGTGGTGGCGGCGGCAGAGCCTTCGAGTAGTCCAGCCCGAGACCCGTATCAGGAGGCTGCGGCTTTCCAGGATGCCCCTCCCACCTCTCCACAGTTTACTGAAGCCTTCGGGCGCCTGGGTAGGGGAAGCTGCCGCATCCACTGTTGCTCCTGCAGCTTCAGACGTGGAGCAGCCTCAGCGGTGGCTGCTGGAGGAGGAGGAGGGAGCCTGACCTTCAGCAGAACTAGGAGGAAAGCCACTCAGCCGTGTCGGGAAAGAGACTTTGCCTAAGTCTTGAGCCCAGCGGGGTTTAAAAATGAAAAGGAGGAGGGTTCCCCTTCCTAGGATTATAATGTGGCAAGTTGAGGAAAATGCTTTAGCGAAATTCTGTTTCGTTGGCATTTGTGTGTCAAAAAAAAAAACTTGCCAGGCGCACGCTTTACACCTCTATGTACACTTTACACTTTTTATGTGCATGCACAAAAATGTAATGCATAAGCTGAGCTGGCCTCTCAACCAGCAGAGTGGTAGTGGTTTCCCCATGAGGTTTCTGCGCACGTTCCTTACTAGCGCAGAGCTGGCAGTGTGGGCAAGGCTGCCTCCCCCCTGTTTCTTTGCTTGTCTAGCTAGATTGGGTGGGCTTATACACAGCCCAGCAATTCCTCCCCCCCCCACATTGGAACAGTGGGGCTTGGCTGGGCACTGATTGGGATCATCCCCCCCAGTAGACTGGGGGGGGGCTGGGCTAGTCCCTGGGGGATATATAATAATAATAATAATAAATAAAAAAACCAAAATTGAATTAGAATTAAAGGGATATTCACCCAGGCAGTCATTTTTGCTTCTATGGGAGGGTGAAATGCCTATGGCTACAATCCTGGGCTTACTTTCTGGGGAGCAAGCCCCACTGAACATAGTGGGACTTGCTTTTGAATAGACCTGCATAGGATTGTGCAAGGGAATGGCTTTGGGATATGAGCATCTTGTCTCGTGTGCTCCCTGAGGCACCTGGTGGGCCACTGTGAGATACATGAAGCTGGACTAGAAGGGCCGTTGCCCTGATCCAGCAGGGCTCTTATGTTCCGGGCTGGTGACACGGAGCCTGCAGGTGGAGCTTCTGCAGACTAGAAGCCTTTCAGGGGGATGAATGGGAGAACAGACCTAGGAACAAACCATGGCCGTAGGGTGGCGGTGGGAGTGGCTTACTGCTTTGACATGGTCTTTTTCCCAGTTCATCCCGCTTCAGTAACCCTGCACGGACTTGCTTGGAAGTAAACTCTGTATGGAATGCCGTGAGACTTACCTCCGAATGAACATGGAAGGGACAGGGTTGCACCCCGATACGGGGGTGTCATTGAACATAGTGAGGGGATTTGCTTCTGAATTAATATGAACGTGTACCCCTGTCTTAGTATTCAATCAGATCATTGTTCTTTTGAGCTCATTATCATCTAATGGTACTGGGAACTGCTTCAGTATTCAGGTTTAATTGCCGTATTGGCACTTTGAAAAAAAACACACGTTAGTTTTGTGTTGCAGTTTGAGCATTTGGGCTCAAAAACATTCGCCATCACTGTTATAGGACAAGCTTTAATAGATTTCGTATTCATATTTGAACCTAGATTTATAGTTAGATTTTATAGTGTAAATGATTAAAAAAATTGTACTGCTTCTAGTGGTTTTAGGGCCTTTATAAATTATTTTAAAAAAGTTCATCTGTTTTCTAGGGAAAAGTATAAATTCAGGCTAGCCAAGCTTTATTCTGTGTCTGTGGGTTGCAATTTATCAAGGCAATTCTGCCCTTAAAAAGAGATAACTTTTATCTCAACAAATAATAGGATACCAATTATATATATTGCTCGAATGGAATTTTGGGAGACCATTTTCAAAATAGACTCTAGGATGCAGTTATCACAGGGCTTGAATATGGTTCGTAAGGAATGGCCACGCTTTAAATTGTACAGCTCTTCTTTTTTGTTCTGCTGTGTACTGTATTTATTGGACTGAACATTATAGTACAGGCATGCTCCAGTATCTGTGGGGGATATCCATATCCCACATGCATTACAGGGATACCCATGGATATGGAAATAGCAGATATGGGGGAACCCCCCCCCCCATATGACCCTTTCATGTGCTTATTAATGTTATTTAAGTGCTTACTGAGAAAAAAGTCCATGCTTTACAGGGTTACTATAAACATGCTCAAAAAGACTAGATCAAGGATAACAGGAAGCAGAAGTTAACTGCTTCCTGTTAGTCTTGATCTAGTCTTTTCAAGCATTTCAGGGATGCCAGAAGGCAGCCTGCATGTCACAAAAAACTTGTTTGCTTATAGTGATCATACAAAGCAAGAATATTTTTGCTAGGTAAACATTTAAATAACATTATTTGGCATGGGGGGGAATCTGCAGATAATTGAAACTGCGAATACCGGTTCCACAGATATGGAAGCCTGCCTGTAATTTGACTTGTAATTTCTCATTCCTGGTAAGGAAAAGAGAAGAATTTGCAACAGGGAGTAGGCATTTTACCCATCCTTGAGCCTTACTTAAGTGCAAATTGAGCAATTTTCCTTGCAATTACTTCTGAAACATACCAAAGGAATCCTCTTCAAGATTCTCACGCAACTTTACTACAGTTGGGAACTGTAAATACTGCTGAACCCTGTCACTTGATAATGTAGTTTCTTTTTAGCAGGATCTAGTGCAACTCATAGTTATTTCTAGTTAATAACTATTAACTCCTTTGTTCTATCCCATTTTCTAGCACCATGCATCAAAATCATGAGAGCATGTAGGAGGTGGCATTTCATAGAACAGTTCGGTTGGCATTTGCTGCTGTGATGATCTTTAGATGAGTGTTACTGCACTATTACAAATGGTGATGCCAACAGTGTTACAGTACAAAGTGATTGGATCACACTGTTAGTAGTTTGTTCTAGCTCTTCTGCTATGTTAGTTTATGTACTGTGCTTAAACTAAAATGTGAACATAATTATTCTAAACGTCTCCTTCTCATAGCTTGGCTGAAGAAGAAATAAAGGCAGAGCAGGAGGTGGTGGAAGGGATGGATATCTCCACTCGATCCAAAGGTGAGTGAAAACAATGTCATTCAGAGCATAGGAGACAGCAGGCTAAAACCGTTTCAGTTTCTGCATATCTTATTATGGACTGTATGAAAGTGAAAATACAAGTAGAGCAACAGAAATTTTGACAGTGAGTTGAGCGATGTTCAAGTCTCAGTGAATACTGTGGCATAATTATTGTACAAGTTTTTGTCTCTTGTGTAACTTGGTATCACATAGAGCTGGTATAGTGGCTGAGCAGTGAATCAGATATTCCCTAATTTCACTTTGGCCATGAACTCACAAGAAGACCTTACACAAGCTATTTCATTTTAGTTTCATCTTAATAATTTATGGATTTGTTTTAAAGATGAGAAGATCATTCATATGAAATATTTTAGATCAGAGGTCCCAAAGTGGTGTGTCGCGACCCACCACCCCTTCAGTTTTTTGCAAGTGTGCTGGCTGCCGGGAGGCAGCTTGCAAAGCTCTGCAAGTCTGTTACAACCTTGACACAAGCAAAAGACTACACAGCCCTCCCTCTTTCCAGCATCCCATCTTCCCATATTTTCAATATGGCTGCTCTATGTACTTCGCAACCCACCTGAAATTGACTCTTGACCAACTGGTGGGTCCAGACCCACAGTTTGGGAATGACTAGACTATTAACTACCTAGTCATTGCTATATTTTGCGTGCACAATATTTTGCATATATTTTACAACCCTAACCCCCAGTAAGTCAGGCAAAACACCTGTTTCCCCTGGCGCCAGCGCAGTCGCTGTCCCATCCCTTAAAGGGGCAGGAACCTTCACGCTGGGGTGTCACGATGCCCTAGTTTGAAAACCTCAGGTATAGTCTAATCTTCCCTGTCAGTTTCACTGGTGGGCCATGGACCCATAGTTTGGGAAACACTGCTATAGTGTATGGCACATGATATATTTATGATATACACATTTTTCTCTATACATTATTTATGCTAGTTTAAGGAAATGATCATATGAAGAATAATTGTAGAATACAGAACTAGCTGTGTGCTGGCTAATATAATATGTATGTGCAAATATGTTTAGGTTGGCCCATACTCCCTGCTTACAAATTGCACATTTCACTCTGGATTACTGATTGGTGTAGTGGTGTGTTTCTTGTTTTTGACAGGTAAATAGCATTTAATCTTCCATTTCATCTCTGTTCCAAAGGCATGCTTTGTATTGGCAGTTCAGCCCTTTATGGAGAATGACCTCGTCATGCATAATTAACAGAACTTAGTGACCTTATTTGCCCAAAGCTTGTTTCTCTTATTGTTGGTTTTTCACAGTTGTGACCATCAGTGATGCATCTTGTCACAAAATCAGTGACTCGGAGAGCTGTTCATGGTAACATGCTGGAACTTTCCATGGGATTTGATGTTTGTCTGCTTGGCCTCAGTTCTTACTTGTGTAGGTTGATTCCTAAAGACAAATGACACTCATGATTGTGTAATTGATAAAACAGATGCTAAGTTTAAAACTTACATTTGACACTAGATAATAACTTCTTAACTAAAACTAGACAAGTGTAAAGTGATGCACATTGGGGCAAAATATCAAAACTTCAACTATAAGCTAATGGGCTCTGAGCTTTCAGTGACAGATCAGGAGAAAGATCTTGGATTGCTAGTAGACAACTCAATGGAAGTGTCAACCCAATGGGCAGCAGCAGTAAAGAAGGCCAATTCTATGCTTGGAATAATAAAAAAAGGGGTTGAGAATAAAACGGCCAATATTATTAAGCCACTGTACAAATCGATGGTAAGGCCACATCTGGAGTACTGTGTACAGTTCTGGTTGCCACACCTTAAAAAAAGATATAGGGGAACTAGAGAAGGTGCAGAAGAGAGCAACTAAAATGATTACGGGCTGGGGCACCTCCCATATGAGGAAAGGCTACAGAGTTTGGGGCTCTTCAGCCTAGAAAAAAGGCGCCTGAGGGGGAACTTGATTGAGACATACAAAATTATGCACAGGATGGATAAAGTGGACAGAGGGAGGTTCTTTTCCCTCTCTCACAATACCAGAACCAGGGGGCATCTGTTGAGAGAGTGAGAACAGATAAAAGGAAATCCTTTTTTACCCAGCGGGTAATTAATCTGTGGAACTCCTTGTTGGTTTTTCACAGTTTTCACAGAGGTGGTGATGGTATCTGGCCTAGATGCTTTTAAAAGGGGACTGGACGGATTTCTGGAGGAAAAGCCCATTGCAGGCTACAGGCCATGATGGTTGTGCAACCTCCTTACTTGAGAGTTGGGCTACCTCAGAGTGCCAGATGCAGGGGAGTGGCAACGAGGTGCACATATCTAGTTATCTTGTGTGTTCCCTGAGGCATCTGGTGGGCCGCTGCAAAATGCAGGAAGCTGGAGTAAAAGGGCCTTTGGCCTGATCCAGTGGGGCTCTTCTTATGTTCTTAAAACTCCACTGATGCCTGGAGGCAACTGGGAGCTGGATATGGGTTAACATGCTGCATTAATGAATAAGGGTGCAATTCTAGCTAACTTTCCAGTACCAGGTTAAGGGCAATGCAGCTCCAAGATAAGGGAACAAACACTCCCTTACCTTGAGGAGGCCTCCATGACTTCTATTCCACTTCAAAATGTAGCACATGCCCAATTGGCAAAGCTAAATAAGTGCTGGAAATTGTAGGATTGCGCCCTAAATCTGGGCAAAACATATGTCCTTTTGGTGAATGGGGTTGCACTCCCTTTGCAGGAGCAGCCTGGGGGCCAGGGAGTGGGCATTTGCTCTGTTTTTGCCGGTGCACCCGCCTTGGCTGCAGCAGACTCATTTAGACCTGTTGATATTGTCTTGATAACAATGTGATACATGTCTTGATAACATCTTGCTTGATTTTTGAAATGCGCACTTCTTGGAACTGCCCCAAAGACTGTCTGAAAACTGCAATTAGTGTAGAATGCAGTGGTGGCTTGTGTGGTCACTGGGACTCAGGGTCCACTCAGTTGAGCCACGCACTGCTCCTGTGGCTAACTCTGGCTGCCTGTTCATTTCTAGGCACTGATTTTAAACTTCAAAGTCCTTCGTGGCTTAGGACCAGGGTACCTGATATACTACCTCCTTCCATATATTTTGGCCTGACTTTTGAGATCTTCTGAGAGGGCTCTCCTATACCGTGTACCACCCTTAATGGAGACTAGGTGCAACTAGTGGTACCTTTTCTGTGGCAGCACCACAGTTGTGGAAATCCCTTAAGATCTGCTGCTATGTGCTGTTTTTTATTTGCTCTGTGATTTCAATGGTGGATCTCACGTTCTCTTTTACTGATGGGATTTCATGCTACTGCTTTTGTTGACTGGGTTTTATATGTACTGGAAACGGTGCTGTGCTCTGCATTTTTGACTTGGCCTGTTTGTGCTGATAACTGTATAATAGTATTGTTTTGTTATTTTATAATTTTTAATAGTGAGATGAACTTGGTTTTTGTTTCTATTTTTTGTAATCTGACTTGGATATTCCATTATGGGAGGAAAGGCAGAATAAAAATAAATAAAAGCCTTTATTAACTGTTGCAAAGTAAAGGTGAATTTTTCACAATACAAGTGAGAGTAGTCTTCACGGTCAATAGTGAACATTTATTACATTATTTGTCCTTATTTCATTTTTATCCACTTTACTATGCTAGATGAAATACTAAAAAGTGCCAATAGAACTTCTGTACCTTGATTGTTGCCAAAACAGTCCAGATGATTGTTAAGGGTTCTCAGTATTGCTTTATCTTTTGTTACAGATCCTGGCTCTGCTGAACGTATAGCACAAAAACGGAAGTTTCCAAGTCCTCCACACTCATCCAATGGTCACTCCCCAGAAGACTCATCAACAAGCCCTATTAAAAAGAAAAAGAAACCTGGCTTATTGAACAGTAACAATAAAGAGCAGGTACTAGAAGTAATGGATTTGATGCGATGTTGGTGTATGAAATCCACACTAATGACTATATGTGGTACTCCTTCCTTGGTTCAGTACCTCTGTTAGCTGTAATTATTCTCTCTGGGCTGTAGGGGAAACCAGAGATGGTTAATGACTGCTCCATTTCTAGTATCTGTTACAGCCTAGATCTTTTTATGGAACTTAGAAATTAGGTCTGTTTTTAAAAGTGGTATTTTGGAAGTAAATAGAATTTAAAATTTGGTAAATGGGATCTAGTATTGACTAGTACTTATTGCTCCTTTGCTGTTTAACAGACTTTCCCTGTTCCCTCTCTGTTGGAGATGACTTGAGAGTTATTATTGGTACTGACTTGAGAGTACTTCAAAAGCTCTCTCTCTCTCTCTCTCTCTCTCTCTCTCTCTCTCTCTCTGGCCCAAAGTACTTTGTGGTTACTCTTTATCAGTTGGCCTAAGAATCCAGGCACATGGTAGTAGAGAAAAAGTTTGTAATTGTTAAAGAAGCGTTGGGTATTTCTTTACTGCTGTTGGGCCAGAAGCTGTGGAAAGCTGATTTTGTTGGTAGAGTCTGTGTTGAGGTGGAAAAGAGGCTAGATACCTCTCTTACATATGAAAAAATCTGTTGTGCCAGGTCAAAGATCTTCTAGTCCAGCATCCAGTTTCATGTGATGGTTCACCAGTTGCCTCAGGCATATCTATCTTCCACCATTGCTTCCTTGCAGCTCATGTTCAAATGTATATAGTCTCTGAACCTGGATGTTTTCCTTTCTGCATATTTCTAGACTGTGGCCACTTGCTAGCTCCTTGTTGGCTCTTTTCCTGGCTTATGTTCTTATCACAAATAGAGCTGGATAACTGGGAAGGGCCAATGCTGCCTTCCAGACAGAACCATAACAGCAGTTTTGATGGAAATGAAATCAAGCTCAGGCTGTTGGGGCTGGTGATCTAGTGTTGCTGTCTTTATCCTGATTCTTACGGTTTTTCTAAGTATAATTCTTACAGAAAATGGCTGGAGTCTCATTGTGCCACCTTCACAGTCACCTTCTTCAGTAGTGTCTTGCTAGTGGGCTGACTCACTTTTCTGTAGGCCTGTATTTTAGAACAGATCCATTCCTTAAGTATGTCCTGAGGGAAATAAAATGCTAGAGTGCTAAAGTACAATGATCTTTACTTGTCAAGAAAGAAAGAGTTGGCATTTTTTTAGAGAGAAAAAATGTGATGCCAGGACACTCTCACTCCTCACTCCCTCTCTCCCCAACACAAACTGTATAAAGCAAATTGTCTTTTTACAAAAGCAAGATAACAGATGAGCAAACCTACAGTTTAAGTGCATATGTAAATGAATACTAAATACAGAAAAGCAACTGTTAAGCTTTGTAATTCTGAATTAATGCATCTAAAGCATCACACTGTTATGTGATGCTTAAATTTAAATTTCACAAAAATTCTAATGAAACAAATTTGGAATTGCTGATATTTCTGTATTCTGTATTTCTGGAATTGCTGAATTACAAGGAACCATCCAACTGGGAAGTCTTTCCATATTCTTTATTGTGATTATTTCAGTTCTTGTGGATGTTGTGATTGTTATCTCTTTGTAATAATCTAGTAATAATCACTGGCTCCATATATTTAGGTGAGCCTAATACCCAGCTCTAAGTAAGCTACAGTTTCCTAGAATTCCCAATGTGTAGAATTACCTAGAACGATTTCCAGTGCGTAGAATTGTTCATCACTGATCCAATTGTGACTTTTGTTTAATTGTTGGGCAGTTTTTGTAATAGCTGTTCATTCGTTATATCATTGAGGGCGCAATCCCAGGTGCCCCATTGCGTTGAGAGCACTGATGCGGAGCCTTCCGTGTGTCAGCTGAACTCGGCTGGTGCAGGGGAGGTTCTGGGAGGGCAGGGAGGAGGTGTAACTGTGGGTGTGGGTGGGCAGGCCAGTTGGTGTGCCTGCCTGGGGAGGTGGTTGGGGTGGGATGTGGGTGTTAGGCTGCGTCTGCTGCTAAATAGCAGACGCAGATCCAAGGAACCCTACAGGGAGACTGGAGCCTCCCCTGGGGCAAGGGGATGAACGGGCCCTTGCTCTGGGGAGGCTCCCCTGCGCACCTAAGGTGTACTTGATTTAGCCAATCCACTGGCCTAGCCAATCCAGAGCAATTTAGGATTGTGCTCTGAGTAACCACATGCTCAAAAGAGACGACGTGGTTGCTCCATTGCTGTAGTATTGGGGATGGCAGTGGAAATTGAATCTTCTTACTAATAACTCTGTGCTCTTTTCCCCCTGACTTCAACAGTATCTCTGGGGTGTTAATTACACTTCAGTGTTCCCATGGTCATTGTAACCAATTAAAAGAATTGTGTCACCATTCAGCACTGTCCAACCTGTTTGGTAGAGATTAGTTGCAAGCAATTAGTAGGTTTGTGGTTGCTGGCTTTATATGATCACTTGCATGGGCTTCAAAAGGTGGTGGCTTTCATAACGGATGCGGTTGATTCTGTTATGGCCCAGTCCTATCAAGTGTGCAACCTCTGCTGCATCCCAAAGGCCAGCTGAGACCATGCTGACTGGAAGAGGTAAAGAAATTTTTTACTTACCACCTCCAATGTTCCCTGATTCCCCAGTGAGCTTGCTCAAGTCTATGCCAGCTGTTTTGCTGGTGTACATCTGTTATGGGTTGGGTCTGGGATGGGAGCATAGGTTCCCACAGATGCCACTGCTGCAGAGATCTGTCTCTGACCTTGGCCTAGCTAGATCCTTGGCCTCATCTGCCCCTGCTGATGGCTGGTCTGCAGTCCAGGTTGGGACTTATCAGATGCCACACCATCACTTGAACCACAGACTGTTGGAGTGGCTGTAGCAATGGCAGCCTGTGTAATGTGCTTGGATGACCACAAGATCCAACAGCGTATCATATGGATAGGATTAGGCTGTTAACTTCCAAAAGCACCTGAATTAAGGCCAGTTGTGAATAATCAATCAATGTCTTCTGGTTAGAATCAGTTGAATTCCTTGGAAAAAGAAATACTTGGGTAGCTTGTCTTTTTGGCAAAAATCTATACTTGTAGCCCAATCCTGTGGTTCCCAGCACACACAAGTCCAGTGGTGCCACAATGTCTACAGCTGGGGTGGGTGCTGGGAAACCACCCGAGGACTCCTCAGAGTAAGGGAACATTTGCTCCATTACCCCCAGGTAAGGTGCAGTAAGCTACAGCTGGCGGCAATGGGCCTTCTTAGCTTTGTGCCGCACTATTGAGCCTGTGTAGAATCGAGGAGGTTTGTGTCAGGCTGCCCAGCCCAGGAAGGAGCACAGGATGCAGTGGCAGAGGCTGCCGCTGTCTCTGCCCCTCCTCCCAGGCCCAGTCCTCCCGCCTACCCACCCAGTTCCAACTTCTCCAACTCCCCCTGTCCCAAAAAACTGCACTGCAGAGTGGCAGTGTTACTTATTGGCAGCAACTCTATGGCATCCCCCAGGCAGTGCTAGGCCCAGGATCAGCAAACGTGCTTTATGGTATGTTTGCAACATTCAGAGCTGGTGGTACGCGCATACCACTGGTGCTACAGAACTCAGGATTGGGATCTTAGATTTTTGCTTTAAAGCAGGAAGTTAATGGAAATGTTTGCATTATACTAAATAACCATCTTCAGCAATTTACTGAAAAATAATTGTTTTTCCAGATTATCTGTTAAAACACTTTAAAGCACCACTATCGGATTTGTAACCTTTTAATGGGAGTACATCTTGATACTGTAGAACTGAAACTTCTGGTCTAGGTTTGATGCAATCTCATAATAACTAAATAGTGTGATTGCTGTTTTAAAATTTTGTTCCCTCTAGGATTCCAGGGGAATAAATCAGGAAAGTGTTTAAACAAGACTGCCTTATACTAATTACTAGTGCTGCTGCTCTAAGAGTGGTATTAATTGTAAGGAGATATACTATCAATGAATCTCACTGTCACCAACTATGTACTCACAGTGAAAATATTAATACTGTTCATTAGATAAACTTTAAACAGATTTTCCATCAAATTCTCACATATTTAAGCAAGATAAATGATTTAACAAGTTTTAAACTTACGTTTCTTACCTGCCTGCTTAGAAACTTCGGGAATGACAAGTCTCAGGTGTGATCCTTCTGTTTTGCTAAACATGTTTCTTGGAAGCCTTAGGGATGTATTTCAGGAGCACATGCAAACTTCAGGCCATATTTGCCTTAGAGAATTGTTCTTAATTGGAACAGTGGGGCCACTTTAATTTAAGTATAGTTTGGCGTGTTCACCCTATCTTTGCTTATTTTGCTGATTTATGCGGTATATATTACTGTTTTGCCATACCACTGCTATTTATGCTGCAGTACTCTTTCTTTTTTTAGATTTGTTTTGTTACTCTGCTGTTTTAGAAGTGCACCAGTTATAGGAAACTAGCTTTATACCTGTGCTTCACTACAGTATTTAACTGCTTTAAATCCATTTTAATTACTCCAATAAACTTTCCTTTTATTGCAATGAACAATTTAAATTTAGCACAACTACCCTGTGTCAGGCAACACTGTGTAATTATGAAAGTCATGGTTCCATTGAATGACATGACCAACACCACGTTCATTTTCAGGTTGAAATTCCCTTTAATTTTAAACCTCATGTTATAGTTTTTAGACTTCAGTAAGAAAAATATTTGGAAATGTAGTTATTTGGAGTTCAACTATTAGTTTAACCCGTTGGGAGATGAATTTTCTAAAGCTTTCTTACCAAGCACCTAGAAGCCTCTGTCAAGCCTTAAGTTGGACTGAAAGTCACAGCCCTTCCTTGTGCAGTGGCACAGGAAAAAAGGGCCTGCCTTGGCATATACGACTGGCATATGTAGTTGTGCCATCAATCCAGACACCCTGGATGGGGGTGTCTGCAAGGAAAGACTCCCCAGTCAGAGACACACCCTCTGTCTTTAAGAGATGAGAGCCTGCCCCGTGCTGGGTACCGAAGGTGTGAGGGAGGCCTGGAAGGGGGGTTGGTAAGGAGAAGCACTGCTAGTGAAGGGCCCCTCAGATGTTACGTACAGCAACTACTATGAAGAGAAAATGCCTCCTGTGAGGGATGCTAGACTGTGCCACACAACTCTTGAGCCCCTCCCTAACTCTCCTATCAGAGGAACATGGGAATAAACATGGTGAGGACTGGTGATCACATAGTAAACAGTAAAATGATAATTTACTGTAACTGCCTCTTGCCATACCAACTTAAAAAGAGTTAAAATTAAATGGCCAGTCAGGCCTAGGAGATCACAGGCCTCTCTCAGGCAGTACCACCGGAGGTAGGGGAGCCAGCTAAGCCTACGTAATAGGAAGGGTTCTATAATTCACCCCCTAATCTAGATTTGCCCCTTTATGGGTTGATTAGGGTGAAATACTGTGATGTTTTAATCAATCAGTCAAATAGTGTTTATATACCACCTTTCAACTCAAAGTTCACAAAGCGGTTTACAGGTAAATAGTAATAATGTTAAATGGCTCCCTGTCCCAAAGGGTTTCACAATCTAAAAAAAAGCAGAACACCACCAGCAACAGCCACTAGAAAAGACACTGGCACGGGGATATCTCATAGGGCCTAAGAGATATTGAGGAAAATACATTTGACCCCTTTTCACCCCTTAGGGGTTGAATTTCTAAAAATCCCTTCTTAGTGGGTTCTTATGTCACGGAATTTCATAGGATCTAGGAATTTCATGTTCCTAGATCCAGCGGTTGGGTCTGGTTGTTGGTGATCAGTCAGGACGTCTCTATCTATATGTAGATTAATTATAGGTGCTATGCCGCTGAACCGTACATTACGATTTTGATATGAACAGATTAATTCTGGACTATTCTTTACTGACGTTATTCATATTGATAAGTTGTATATGAAAAATGTAAAGGCTTAATTATAGAGGTGTTAGAGCCTTGATTTTCTCTATAATTGACAATGTTTCAGATGCAATAAATTATTAACTCTTTTTAAATATTCCCTTTAATGTACAGAATTGTTTCCTTTGGCAGAAAAAAGCTCAATACTACTGTTTCTAATATAAATAAACAAACAAGCAGAGTTTCCTTGGCTGTTCTTGTACATGTTCATACAGGCAATGTTGATAGTATCCAATTAAATGAAACTCC
This sequence comes from Lerista edwardsae, assembly GCA_029204185.1. Lineage (NCBI taxonomy): Eukaryota > Metazoa > Chordata > Lepidosauria > Squamata > Scincidae > Lerista > Lerista edwardsae. The sequence goes on along the minus strand of JAJKFI010000013.1, from coordinate 1,802,757 downwards.
AAATATTAAGCACGTATTACATTTCAATACATGTATGAACATATATACAATTTAAACATATGATCATTAAAAATAATTGGATGCTTTTATAATTGATACCATACCTAAAGGTTTGGATTTGCTCAACAGAAAGAGTAATCTGTATTACAGCATCCATAATTATTCTATGTATTTTTAAATGAAATCTATTAATACTTATACCTAATCTGATTTTTGGTTTTTTTTTCACTGATTCATCTTCCAGGAGAGTGTTTCATTTTGATTTGAAGAGATTGATATATACTGATTAGAGCTGTGTCAATTAGGTCTCTGTCAAAATAGCTGTGCAGTATCTGGCAATTGTTGCAGAAGCCACAGCATTGCTGTGGTTGAAAGTACTTTAACCCCCTCCCCATATCCTCTCTTATCTCCCTCACATATGTCAATAGGTTCATAAGTGTTTATTTTCCAACGTTTTCTAATATAACTCTGTTTCAAACCAAAGAACCAATTGCTCTATCAACCAAAGAACTTGATAGAAGAGTGTGCTGTAAATGTTTGTCTTGGATGCTGCCCTTGAAAGATACGCTGAAATCGTGTTTTAAGAGTTTGGAAACTTTGATTTAAGCACTTCATATGAACCAGGATTAAATCATAGTTTGATATTCTGGTTTATAGTTTCTGCATTTGCACATCACAAAAACCCTAGTTAAAAAAAAAGGATACTGTCAATTAAACTAGGAAGTGCAAAGGAAGGAGGAATGGGGATAAGGGAGCACCTAGCATATGTGGTCTGACAGACCACAGTTATGTCTATATTTGGCCTCTGCCTTTACTAACAAAATTAGGACATCTTTGTGCTTTCATGTCTGTCACAAAAGTTGGGAATTCATCGACTTGGTTGACTGTCCCATTTTATCAGTGAGCTGAAATAGAGAAACTGTTCATGTCTGCCAGGGCAGAGCAGATCTTCAGCTGTTTGTGTAATGGATGGTGATAGCAACTCACAAAATTCATGGTGGGAAAAACTGGAGAAATACAAGCTGTTTGAGACAAATCCTGAAGTCTGTTTTGTAGTTACAAAGATGTATATGTCTCTGTATTTTATGCAATACCTGTTGCCAATTAAGTACACACTTCTCTTTAAAGTAGACACATATCACTTTTACATAAGTCATTAATTGCGGGCTTCGGAATATATGAGATGGAGCAGCAGCTGCTCTTTGCTCAGGGAATTACTGTGTAGCTCTGTTCCAAATATTTATGATGTGCTGAATGAAAAAATGCAACTTCATAAACGCAAGCTGAGCTGTGTCAAATGCTGTTGGTCATGTTTGATAATTTGCATTTTGAAGTAAAATAATAATATGTTTTGAAACCAAACCTGTCTTTCTTGCCTACATTTCAGTCAGAACTAAGACATGGTCCGTTTTACTATATGAAGCAGCCACTCACCACAGACCCTGTTGATGTTGTACCGCAGGATGGACGGAATGATTTCTATTGCTGGGTTTGTCATCGGGAAGGCCAAGTCCTCTGCTGTGAACTCTGCCCTCGGGTTTATCATGCTAAGTGTCTGAAACTGACAGCGGAGCCAGAGGGGGATTGGTTTTGCCCAGAATGTGAGGTTAGTTTGGTAGAGGTGCATATTTGTCTCATTGATACTTGTTTTCCTTCTCTCATAGTTAACTTTCTTTTCCATTTAGTTTGATTGTCCAGTCACTTCTTGGAATGGTAAAGAAGGGATAGTGTATAACTGTTTCCACAACAAAACTTTTAGTAATACTTAGCAATTTTGTGTGATGTTTCCCTGTTCAGTTTTGGTTAAAATTGTAAATCTATGTGATTAGGGCCAGTTATGTCGCTACTTGCGTGCGTTATTGCCATGCAGCTAAGAAGGGTTGCTCCTGCCCATCTGTTTTCTCTGTTCAGGTGCTTACTGGAACAGTATGGAAAGACATCTTGGATGGAAACAGCTTCTCGATCACAAGCACTGCATGAATGGGTCATTATATAAGATTGTTAATATAAGGAAAGGCTCCCAAAGTGTGCATTGCAATGCCTTATATTAGAGTAGTAGTTCTCAAACCTTTTAGACCGGGACCCACTTTTTAGAATGGCACTCGTGTTGGGACCCAATGGAAGTGGTCATAGCTGGAAGTGACATCATCAACCAGGGAAGTGCTGTCATTATGATGTAATCAAATGAAACTCCTGGGATGCAAACTGGCATTCTTGAACTGCAGCAGTTGCACAACCATGAGACATCTCTGACAGAAAGCAAGATTAGGTCTAAATACTATGTAAAAGCATTGAACTAAAAACATTTTTTAAAACCCCTCACTTTAAAATTCAAACTGACACTCACAGCAGGAAGGTTTGTAGCTTTGAAGATGGCTGCTCCCAGCTTTCCGCGACCTGTCTGACATCAGGTCGTGATCTACCAGGTGGGTCCCAATCCACAGTTTGAATAACACTGCCTTAGAGCATCACAACACACCAGTGGTGTACCTAGGGGGTCAAGGAGAACAAATGCACCTGGACATCCCCCTGTAGGAGGGGTGGCACCACCGCCCTCCCCCCTGCTGCCACCACCGCCAGTCGCCCTCTTCACATATCGATGAAGCTGACTGCCCCTTGCAGTGACGTGAAACTGCTCACAGGGAGTGGCCTTGCACCGCTACAAGGTGCCCAGTTTCTCCAACAATTGGAGGAGCTGAGTGCCCCTTGCAGGGGCACAAGGCCATTCATAGGGAGCGCCTTTGTACTGCTGGAAGCAGCGCTCACTCCCTTCTTTTGTCGGAGGGGGAAGGCACCACTTTCAGGAAGTAATTGTGGTGACACAGTGACATAACCACAATTACGTCCAGGGCAGGAGGCGGCCAACTGGGGGTTTGCCCCAGGGTGGGCAAGACACCAGGACCGCCACTGCAGCACACTCACAGGAAGGCTGCGCAATGTCCCTGCTGGTTCCTCCTACATGTTCTCTCATGTGCTGCCATCCTGCAAGGTTTGTGTGCCGCTGTCTTGGATGTTGTGAGATGCAAGATGGCAGCACCCTGCTGAGCCAGGAAGAGAAGGCTGGGGGGGGGGCGTGTAGTGACCCAAATAAGTTTGGGAACCACTGATATAAGGAACAAAATGACAAAATGATAGCATAGAAAGTAATAAAAGAAGAATAGTAATAATTGGTACAAACCTAAATTATTGTTCTGCTCATAGGCCTAATGTTGGACTATACAAAATTTGAAGGAATACATTCCTGAAAATTAATGTTAAAAGTTATTTTAGAAACACATTTTCAACCACTCACACTTACCAGCGCTTTGGATTTTAACTCTTAGAAAGCTTAAGGATCTGGGGTAGCTATCCACTTTTCAGGAAGTGATACAGTCACACAACAGATTTTGTTTTCTCCTATGGTACCTTTCCCTGTTGCCTGCAGTTTCATTCATCATAATATTCCTTCCTGAGACAAAAATCCATGACAAAAAATGCAGAATTCTACACTGAATGGGCATGATGAGAACAGAAGCAAGATTTGTCCAGGAATACAGTCAGTAATCTTTATGTGGCCAGTTAGAAACTACCAGAAAAGCTTTTTCCATTTTTAACGTTCTTTGTACAATAAACTTTCCATCCTGTATTGTCAGAATTGTAGTTTGGGATCTATTACTTATTCCTGAATCCAAGACCAATGGCATCATTTAATGAAACCGAGATATCAGGATTGGTGTTTGTATATTTTGGTTATCTGTATTCTCCGCAGCATTAAATGAAAGGGTGAATGAATGAAAGAGTGATAGGATGTTCCTCTCCACATGTTTTGCTGATTTTGGGTTATTTGTTCTCCTTATTTTTAGAAAATTACTGTAGCAGAATGCATCGAAACACAGAGTAAAGCTATGACAATGCTCACTATTGAACAGCTATCCTACTTGCTCAAGTTTGCACTACAGAAAATGAAACAGCCAGGGGTAAGGACAATGTGAACTCTATAACGGTATTTTATCATGAATAATTCAGTATTTAGATTCCTGATTGTATACAAAGCACTTTAGTATCTTTTTACCCTTGGTAATGTACGGTGGCGCAACATTGGTTCTCTCCCTCTGCCCACCAGCTGCCTGTAACACCAGGGCAGTAATTCACTACTTAAACTGAGATGGTTGCCACCTATAATTTCCTTGGTGGCATTTATTTGTAAGATTTTGAGCATAGTTATGATATTCAAGAAATAGAGAATTTTTGTGTAGGTGATCAGAGTTCCTGTAGAATTACACACGCAAGCACATTTGTTTGTTTAAGGTATTTATATCCTGCTTTTCTAAGAGGTCAGGGCAGCTCCCAAAATTCCTAATAAATAATACATCAGTAAAATCATGTAATACACAAATGCAAAATTCAATAGCAATAAAATTTACAACAATAAAACAAAGGGGAAGAAAAAAAACCTATGCATATATCCAGTCTGACCACACTTGAACCCCTTAGCAGCATAAATAATCAGAAATCAATGCAGCAGTATAAAACTATTCAATCAAGGAAATACACATAAAAAGCCCAGCAGCAGCAGTAAAATATGTAAGGCAAGTCACTGACCCCAACCCTCACTGACTATCAAAAAGCCAATCTAAGGAAAAACTCGCTTAGCCCCATAAGGGAGTCTCTATCTTTAATATCTCTAAAGAGGGGAACAGTTCTTAGCATGCAAGGGCTGGGAGAGGATGGCAGGAGGGTGTGTTGGAAGCAAGAAGTGGCGTTTTTTGGGTGGGGGGTGAAATGAGGGGAGGATTGGGCCTGGGAGGGAGGCTGAATTGGTGGCAGCAGTGCAGCATCCAATCCCCCTTTCTGGGCTTATTAGCTGTACATGGAGCTTCCCAGATTTGCACCAGCAGTAAAGCTGGTCCCAATCAAAGAAGCTCCATGGGGTAGCTGGGGCTTTACCTGAGGTAAGAAAAATATATCCCCTTATCCAGTTACCTCGTGAGCTGCATTGCATGTAGCACAGGTCATGAGGCCTGGCTGCAGCAGTGCAGCTTAGTATTGGGCTACTGATGTCACCAAGGCATGGACTACCACGGCCAGATCCAACTGACTCAGGTACAGCTACAGTTAGTGCCCCAGCCAAAGCTGGGCAAAAGCCTCCCAGCCACAGTGATCCAGAAGTAGCTGTGGCTCCAGGAGGACTCCCAAACTGTGCGCCTCTTTCTGCAGATGGAGTTCAGCCCCATTCAGAACACATAAGTGATCTAGTACCTGCATCATGGTTGCAGGGATGAGGAGGGCCCCTATTTTGTCTGGTTTTATATTTCAGCTTATGCACCTTCATCCAGTTCCCACCCTTCCCCAAACAGTATTCCAGGACCATGACAACCCCCTCAGTATTTGATGGAAAGGAGAAAGAGAGAGTGAGAGCGGAGTGTCATCAGCATATTGATGACAATTAACTCCAAACCCCTGGGTGTCCTCTCCGCATGGTTTTATGTAGATGTTAAACAGCATGGGAGAGAAGATAGAACCCTATGGCACTTCACGGGCCAGCATGCCAAATGGGCAACTTTCTACACCACCTTATGAGACCTATCAGGAAAGAGTGGAACCATTGCAAAACTGTGCCTCTAAGCCCCAAATCCTTTAACCAACCCAGAAGGGCACCATGAAAGCCACTGAGAAATCCAGTGGAACCAAATGGAATGCACTCCCCCTGTCCATTTTCAGATGCAGGTCATCCACCAAGGCAACAAATCCCATCCCAAAACCTGGACTGACAGGGATGCAGATAATCCATTTCAGCCAGCACCCTCGAGCTGAGTTGCCACCACCCGCTCACATTGATGAGTAAGGTTGTCAAAACTATAATTCTATCTTAAATCTTTCAAATGACTTGATGACTGGGTTCCTGTTCCTTCTAGTCCATCTTTACGTTGACTTGTAGTACTAATGTTAGCAATTTTACTTGACTTCTATTGATTTTTTTGTAAAGACCTGATGAAGTGAATGCACAGGCTTCTCGTTACAAAGTGAGAAAGTATAAGTGAGGCCATTTCTGGATTCATCACGTTCTGTTGCCAGACCCCACTTCTGCTTTATTGGATTCATGTTGGAATCGTATTGTAACAGTGACACCTAACAAGTATGGAAACCATCTGCCTTGCCCCTTGCTTACCACCGGTATAAATACTTGCGTGCGTGTTTAAAGCTAGTTTGCTGCCTGAATAATCAGGGCACCTTTTTATCAAAAGATTTAAATAACTGATTTACTGAACAAATGCAGCTCTGAAGTGTACAATTTGTGTTTTTCTTCCAACAGACAGAGCCATTTCAAAAGCCAGTTTCACTGGATCAGCATCCAGATTATGCAGAATACATCTTTCATCCAATGGACCTTTGTACATTAGAAAAGGTTGGTTGACAGCAATGAGAAAAATCACATTAGATTGTTGTTGCTGTGCTCATAACAGCTGGTGTTGTCTCTCGCTAAAGTCAGCACAATACTTCATTTATATGATAAATAAGTTTGTCCTTTCCACTTCATGAAAACAGTTTGTTACACTGGGAATACTGAGCTTAATTTCCCATTAAGGCAGCTCCATTTGTATGAATTTGTAGCTGCCCCACTGTAGCACTGTTTAGGGGGAATTTAACCCCCTTTTATTTTTCTGTGTTAATTTTCATCACAGTCCAAAAAATATACATCACAGACCAAAACATAAACAAAGGTTGCACACAAAAATATTTTCTGTATCCTTTGACATTGCAGTCAATACAAATAATTCTGGTGCTATCTGGCTACTTACTAATAAAGTAAGAAAAATATATTGGAAATTTAGAAATTACAAATAATGAGAGAGAATTGTGGGTTCAAAATATCTTGAAGATCTCAGATCATCCAGCAGTACAAGCAGTCATATTCGGTCTTTACTTATATAATGTCAAAGCTATACTTGGTTTATCATCATTTCCAGAAAAGACACAAAAGAAAAACCTTGCATACTGTTAGTTTACCAAGATACATGTTGCTCGTTTACTCATACTTTTGAGAATGACTATGTAGCTACAAATTCCTTTTTTTAATTAATTGACTCAATTAGTACTTTACAGCGTCCCTTGTGCCGACCAAACTTTGCTGGCCTAACAGTGCCAGCCTAACTCCAGGCTTGGGTTGCTCTCTTAATATATGAAACAGATTTATTCTTAGCACTGGCATTAACATTCTTGTAAGTTTGTCCAACCGCTAACCATTGTATTTCCTTTGCAATCGTGCTAAAAGATGATAGTGTACAAAATAATGCAGACTGATAGCTTTTTGAATTTGAAAAAATAATCATAGTACTTACAATAAAAAGGCTAGTTCTGGTATACCTTAATTAGAGCCAGCTTTGATTTATTTATTTCCAGCCCAATCTTAACTTGCGTTGGAGCAGGCAGGCCAGCTGCCCTGTGCTGTATCCAGTGCAGGTTTTGCTGCTTCACTCACCTCTGGGCAAGGAATTTGTCCTCTTATCCCGGGGTAAGCCCCAACCACCCCTACGGGGCTGCTCAGATCTATGACAGCAAAATCGCTCGTGCAAATCAAAGTGCCTGGATTGGGCCCACATGACCTGGGGACCCAACAGCTGGCTCTACGCTCCACCCTCCTCTCCAGTTCGGACCGCCCCTCCTGCTGCCCTGTTCCCCTCACCTTCCTTGAGCCCTCTTGCACTGTCGTGGACTTGCCTTACCTCACGTTTGCAACAGCCCTGGACCCCAATACAAGCAAGATGCATTGGCCCAGGAGGTGCTTGGGATTGCGCCCTTAGTTACCAGTTCTAAGGAAAAAATTGGAAAAATTAATAGCTGCTAGATTTGGATATTTTTCCATTTTTAATGTTTCATATTTTTTTCAGAATGTTAAAAAGAAGATGTATGGTTGCACTGAAGCTTTTTTGGCTGATGCCAAGTGGATTTTGCACAATTGCATTATTTACAATGGGGGTAAGAATATGCTTATTTCCTTGAAGATAAATACTTGTATATGTTATTGTTCCAGTTGACTATGGTTGGATTATGTTGATTTCACAACTGACAGGCTGATCAGTGTATGAATGTTAAATAAAGCTGTATGAGAATAAAACTGTCTTCTATTAAGAACCCATTGGTTTAATGGGTTTCTGACAGGGCTCTTTGCCAGCCCTACCTGGAGGTGCCAGATTGAACCTAGGACCTTTTGCCTGCAAAGCATGTGCTCTTCTCCCTGGTTCTGTGTCACAAGAGAAACCTGGATTCTGAATAATTAAAGGGGTTGAAGAAATGAGAAAAAACAACACTAGAGAACATAGTTTCAGTTGCAATGCAATTTCTGGCTTTGCTCTGTAAGGGTGGTGGAGGAAAGTAAATAGTTCCAAGTTATTTATTGCAAAGAAGTGCTGTATAGTTTCCTTTTGTATGCTTTTGAAACTAGGTCTGACTTAAATTATGTGATCATTAGGCTGGTTGGTTTCATAAGAGGCTAGATAAAAAATATACTTCTGAAATGTTTGCGGTTGGGATACTGATAGAATGCTCAAAGAGGAAATGCCACATCATCATTACTATTTAAATCAAAAGGATTGTTTCTAAAGTCCTGTGGCCATGTTATGCTTACATTCAGGAATGAATGAAAACCTTAGCCACTGTTTGAACTGGCGGGTTTCAAAATAATTTTTCGAATAGTTTTCATTTTAAAAATATTATGGCCATCAAACAGTAAATTTTTATTTTAGACTAAAAATACAAATAATATTAGTACAAGAGATATTTGATTAAACATCTCCACTTGTCTGTTTCTTCAGGAAATCACAAATTGACACAAACAGCAAAGGTCATAATCAAAATTTGTGAGCATGAGGTATGTATTCCCTAATTAGTTTCCTTGCAATATTAATTAAAATAAATGAAATCATAGTTGAAAGAACCATGTCATACTTGACCGTGATTTCAATCTTTTAAATGAGTTAGAACTTCATTCTTTCCTGCAGTGAGATATCTGCGGTCCAGAGAGTTAGTCAGGCATATCCACCATATTGCTTTCATTAACAAATTTGCTGAGCATAAGACAAATTCTTTCGTGTGTGTGAAATAGGAAACAGGTTTTGAAACAGGAAATGTTTGGCTCTTAAAGCAATTTTTTTTTTCTGTGAACATTTAGAATTTAGAGCAAGAAGCATTGGTTTCAATAACACTATGTTCATCTGCATAGTATTGCTACCATGATGTGCAAATATCTATTTTAGGTTTTTGCAGAGAATAGTGTTTTAAAAATCTGGACATAGTGGGATGGCATTATAAAACTGATGGTGTATCTGACAATAGCATCAACCATTATGCAATATAAAGATGTTACCAAACACCAACATATCCATATCCTATATTCGCCATTGTTTCAAATTAACCCTAGTTTTCTGGAAATTGGAATCCTTACTGTCCATTTTATCCCCTTTTTATTTTATCCTCTGCCTGCTGAGCTCTCACTTTTCTCTCTGCTTTAAAAGTGGAGGAGAGGGTGGGTGGTGGGAAAAAACTCCTGCAGTCTCTCAGTCACAGTCCTGCCGGAGCCTTTCCCAGCGCAGCCAGTGGTTCTGCCCTGCTTGGAGGGCAGCCAGCTTGAAAAGCCCCAGTGCTGGTCTTGACATGGCTCCACCCTGCTTGGAAGGCAGCCAGAAGCTCTCCAAGTGAGTGGTGGAGAACTGCCTGATGCTGTCCATGCAGCCAACATTGGTGCAGCTCTGCCCTGCTTGGAGAGCGGCTGGCTTCCCTTCTGAGCAGCTGGCTGCCCTCCAGGCAGGCAACGGAGAACCCCGTGATGCTGGCTGTTGGGGCAGTTTGCTGCCACTGCTTGCTCACAGAGCAGCCAGCTTCTCGGAAGGGAAAGCAGCTGCCCTCCAAGTGGGGCAGAGCTGGGCTGATGCTGGCTGCGTGGTCAGCATCAGTCAGTTCCTGCCCCTCCAGTACCAGGGAGGGGCAGGCAGCAGGGGAAAGCTCCAGTAGTGGCAGCAATCAAGCCACTGCCAGAGTTCTTTCCTGCCGCCACCCTCCCACACTTTTAAAGTGGGCAGCTTTTTTGCATCCTGGGGGCAGCCTTGGAAGGCTTGCCCTGGGGCAAAAAAAAAATAGGACCACCTCTGGTCAAATAATGAATTTTTGCATATTTCCATTACTCCTACAGTAACAAATGTCTCTCTTTACAGATGAATGAAATCGAAGTATGTCCAGAATGTTATTTAGCTGCTTGCCAAAAACGAGAGAATTGGTTTTGTGAGCCTTGTGTAAGTAAAAACAAAAAAAAGTAGTGTATACTGTGAAATCGTATACATAGTAATTTAGAAGACCCACTTTATTTCATATAATTTTTTTAAGTTGCCTATGTGTTAGAATTCTAAGCTTTGGACTTGACTGTGTGCTCATACTTTGAAATCTGCTTATTCCTCACTAGACCTTGATAAATCTATTCATTTCGATTAACACAACCTTTACATGTTATATGACATGGAAAAGTTGAATGGCTTGGTCTGCATGTTGTCTTGCTGTTTCATAGTGGAACCAAGAGCTCTAAGCTCTGGAGAAAAAATTCTGAAACTATCGATTTAGCTAACATAGTCAAAACTTAAAATCAGATTTTAAATAATTCCTAATACCCAGATTTGCATTCATTCTTTTAACAAAAAGCATGAACATGAAATCAAGCATAGTATTAAATTATTGTCAGTATAGTTGCCCATCATCTTTGGCGTAAAAGATTTTCAATGTATATTTGAGTATAGATTATTTTACCTTTACTGGAATGTAAAAGACAGAAAACTATACAGTTGTCTCAACACCAACTGCGTTTGCTTTGTTTAGGGGGGCATTTTGCAATATTTAGGCATTGTTAAAATGTTGTTAATGCAAGAAATGGTCTTGAATATCAGTAATTAAGAAGTACTATATTACTTCCAATAGTTTCTCACTGTTTGGTTCCACTTTCTTCTAGAGCAATCCACATCCGTTGGTCTGGGCTAAACTCAAGGGATTTCCATTCTGGCCTGCTAAAGCACTGAGGGATAAAGATGGCCAAGTTGATGCTCGTTTCTTTGGTCAACATGACAGGTGGGAGTTCTGTCGGAAGGTGTTCGAATGACTCCTTATCCCTCCCTTTTCACATATTACAGGTCCCGCTTCTGTATCTATAGATTCAGGACTAGCGACTTTAGCTAGCAGTGGAGGCCGGACCTTTATTCTCTGAATGCAACCAGAGCTCTGCTCCAGTCACATCCAGAGAATGTTCTAAGGCCCAGGGAGGCTACATGCTGCTTCCCCCGGCCCCAGAATGCTTTCTAAAGACATAAAAGTTGAAGATTTAACTTTCTCATTTCAGCTACAGTTAATTCTCAAAGACATAATAACATTTTCAAATAATTATTTGGTGCTTTGGATTTGTTATTTTTGTGGTGGCTCATTATCAGCAGATCAGCCCATGCATTTGCATATAGAATCCACATGGTGTATCTATGATCATTCTTAAAATTCAAACTGTTAAGCTCTCTGTAATGCTGTTAAAACCTATATGCGGGTCAGGAAGCAACAGTTAGAACCAGACGTGGAACAACCGACTGGTTTCAAATTGGGAAAGAAGTACGACAAGACCATATACTGTCACCCTGCCTATTTAACTTATGTGCAGAGTATAGTACATCATGAGAAAGGCTGGGCTGGATGATTCACATGCCGCAATCAAGATTGCTGGGAGAAATATCAACAACCTCAGATATGCAGACGACACCATTCTAATGGCAGAAAGTGAGGAAGACCTAAAGAACCTTCTGATGAGGGTGAAAGAGGAAAGTGCCAAAATTGGCTTGAAGCTCAACATTAAAAAAACTAAGATCATGGCCACCACTCCCATCACTTCCTGGCAAATAGAAGGGGAAGAAATGGAAGCAGTGACAGACTGTTTTCCTGGGCTCCAAGATCACCGCAGATGGTGATTGCAGCCATGAAATTAAAAGACGTTTACTTCTTGGGAGGAAAGCTATGGTGAACCTAGACAACTTAATAAAAAGCCGAGACATCACCCTGCCAACCAAGGTTGACATAGTCAAAGCTATGGTTTTCCCAGTAGTCATGTATGGCTGTGAGAGCTGGACCATAAGAAAGGCAGTGCGCCGAAGAATAGATGCTTTTGAATTATGGTGTTGGAGAAGACTCTTGAGAGTCTCCTGGACTGCAAGGAGATCCAATCAATCAATCCTACAGGAAGTCAAGCCTGATTGCTCCCTGAAGGACAACTCCTAAAGCTGAAGCTCCAATACTTTGGCCACCTCATGAGAAGAGAGGACTCTTTAGAAAAGACCCTCATGCTGGGAAAGATGGAAGGCAAAAGGAGAAGGGGGCGGCAGAGGATGAGATGGTTAGATAGTGTCACATAGCGATGAACATGAAATTGGGCGAACTCCGGAAGCTAGTGGAGGCCAGGGAGTCTTGGCGTGCTGTGGTCCATGGGTTGGACACGAAGAGTTGGACACGACTTAGCAACTGAACAACAACAACAATGCTGTTAATGCTAACTACAGTCAGTTCTCTTTATATATGAATTCTCTACTTGCGAATTCACTTACCTGGGACAGAATTGCCACCTATCCCTAATTGCCTGTAACTCTGTTCTCATATCTGCTACTTTCCTGTAACTCTATTCTCATATCTTCTAATACTGCAGGTGAACTTGAGGTGGGGGGGGCGGTTTCGGTGCAGCTACAAGTAGACAAGCAGGGGAAGAGAGGTTGCAGGAGGAGAAAAGATAGTGGCTCTTCATGATTAGAAGATAATGCTGTGCAATGCAGGGGGGAGAGAAAGGGATGCCTATACAGTATGCGGCTGACGGGAGCGGGGATGGGTGTAATTGCATCCAGCCAAATATACTCGTTTTTTAGAAAGTTGTCTGGATTAGATCAATTTTTTTGCGTCAAGCAAGCCTTGATATTGGCCCATGGAGAACTGTGCATTTACATGTTGGTTGCTCTATGTCTAGAATTGTTAATTTTGCTTAGAACTGCCATATTGCATTATACTTCTCAGTTCTATAAGCTGGTGTTAAAGATTTCAGTCCAAGTATGCATACTTTTACATAAGCCTCATTGAAATAGGTGGGATTTATTTTCACATACACAGAATTTGTACAGTAAAAGACTTGAAAACCAACTATGTGGAATTTAATTTTATATTCTCCCATCTCTTTTTTTAAATTTACTTTCTTGTATGCAGGGCCTGGGTTCCAGTCAATAATTGCTACCTCATGTCTAAAGAAATTCCTTTTTCCGTGAAAAAGACTAAAAGCATATTCAATAGTGCAATGCAAGAAATGGAGGTTTACGTGGAGAACATCCGTAGAAAGTTTGGAGTATTTAATTATGCACCTTTTCGGACACCGTATACTCCCAATAACCAATACCAAATGTTATTAGACCCTTCCAATCCTGGTGCTGGAACTGCTAAGACTGACAAGCAAGAGAAAATCAAACTTAACTTTGATATGACAGCATCACCCAAGATTTTAATGAGCAAACCAATGCTGAGTAGCAGTACCGGGCGAAGGATTTCCTTAACAGACATGCCACGTTCCCCAATGAGTACAAATTCATCTGTTCACACTGGATCTGATGTCGAACAGGATGCAGAGAAAAAAGCAACCTCCAGTCACTTTAGTGCAAGTGAAGAATCCATGGACTTTATTGATAAGAATACAGGTAAGGGCACGCAGAAGTGAAGTGGCTGCGTCAGTGCTGCAGTCAATGCATTTATTGTTAGGCGATGCATGGAAGATCATAAAACTGAAAGGAAGGAACCTAGTGTCGTCAAGGCAGTAAATGTGAGTGTCAAAAGATATTACCAGTCCTAGTTTGCCTGACAGGGTTTGAATACAAAGTCCTTTCTAATTGGCAAAAGCAGGGCTGCAGGGTTCCAGGGGAGAAAAATAGGGGGTCTCTATGAGGAAGAAATCCTCAGAATGCACAAATGGTGGAGCACTTTGGCAAATGATAAGCTGAGGAGAACACTCAGCATGGATATCTGCTGGGGAGAAAGATGACCCAAAATGGATGAGTTTTCTGCTGGGAAATTAAACTTAAAAGTGCAGCATGGACGTCTCTGCTATGGAGAAAGATGACAATGTTTTGCTTTCAGAGCAGGAAGTAGTTATTGTAGGACTTCTTACAAAGGAAACCGAACATTTCTGAGTGGACAAAGGAATCCTACATAAGCACGTACTCCTTCCAGAAGCACATAGACATGCTGAATTGCTCTCCCATCAGAGAAATTTCTGAGGGACAAAAGGCAGGCTCAGGTCCTGGATGGGAGATTCATTTTTGCATAGGGATCTGAAAAAAGTGTCTGTGGTGGTCTGGCCACTGAACAATTGAAACTTGCCCTGGGCATCATGACCTCACCTCTTTGCAGAGCAAAGTCCTGCTAGGCTCTGAGAAATACTAGAAATTTGAAAATAGAATTTAGGACTACATGCGTTTTGGGAAAGAGAGGGTGTTCATAAAAGAGGGCACCTGGGGTGGCTGCCGCAGGCCCCGTACTTTGGCGTCTTGATAAGACAAGCTGGTGTTGCCGCCAATGTTGGTTTGGGATAATGACCTGGTGGAAAGGCACTGTTGCCGAGACTGCATTGAAGGCATGGGAGAAGAGGAGAAAGAGGCAAAAACATGCTGGCTTCCCTGCACTCTCCTTCCATGGTAGGTGTGTGTGTGAGAGGTTAAGAGAAGAAAGGCAAGGGGAAGCAGCAAAACCCGCATAAGACCCATAGTTTCCTCAGCCTGCAGCCAGGTGCACTAGCACAACAATGATACAGAAGTTGTAAATTTACCTATGTGCTCCCTCCTTAGGACACATTCCATCTGTTCCTGCTTTCTCTTGCCCCATTTCTCCTCGTTAGCCCTCCTTGCTTGCTATCCTCATCACATGATCCCTCCCCTTCCCTGTTGCCCCTCAGCGTGTGCACTTCCCCCCTCCACACCAAAGCAGTGACAGCACAATCCTTAGCCTTCTCCTCCTTGCTCTGAATTTCTCCATCCATTTACCTGTCCCATTTTCTGCTCTGCTTCTCGCCCTCCAGATTGAATCATTAGTTGCAACTTGCTGAGATGATAGCAGAATAGATCCCATTTGTACTTGATGACTTTTATTTTGCACACATACACAAATATATTCATGGTCTTAATAGCCGCCCTCACACACACAGGTTGCTTAGCCCCAGGTCCACATCATCCTAGGGATGGCCCTGACAAGAGGCCTTGGGCTTCTGGAAAGGCAGGATAACAATGTCTTAAATAAATAAGGGGGCTTGTAGTCCATATGGCTAGAAGGGGAGGAGATACAGTTATCACACTGTTTTCTTCAACAGTAACAACACTCAGGACACAATCCTCACCTGGACACAGGCCGGCACAGTTAGGACAGCAAAGTTTGGCCAACACAAGGGACTCTATAAAGTATGTTTGGACCACTCTCGGAGTCAGAGAGGCCAGCACACAGAGATGCACCATCCTTCCTGACTCTGAGGGTGGTCGGAACGTACTTTACGGTGGCTCTTGTGCCAGCCAAACTTTGCTGGCCTAACTGTGCCATCCTAACTTCAGGTTTGGATTGTGTCCTCAGTTAAGCTAATAATAGGGTGCCTTGAGCTTGGGGGTTCGGACTGGAAATGTTGAACTACTTCTGAGTGACTGCAATTCTGGAATACAAAACATGGTTTTGCCAGAGTGGGCTCTGTGTAGTGCCCTGCAGCAGCATTGTTTTGGGTGTTTTAGCTTTAGAAACTTGACTGTTCATCAGGTGTATTCATGAGAGATTTCCTAGTCCTGAAGTACTCATGCACTGAAATTTTACAATAATTATAAATTAACAAGACTAAAGTCACTATTGATAAGCAAGTTAGTGTGGAATTCAAGTAGGCAATTTTGCTATGGTATTATTTTCTTAATTTGCAAAGTTTCAACTGTTTGCTAGTTGGTAGGTTTACACATGCAATTCAGAGGCAATGAGGTGGCATAGTCCAGGATGAGCTTAGTAATATTGCATAAAAAGAGTGATATTTTATAAAAAAAGAGTATGTAAAGCAAAAGGGAGTCTATTTTCATTTTTTTCTGGGCTGTTGGTGTTGATTGTAGCTTCAGCATTTTCATTGAAAAAAATATTGGTGCCAGCTGTAGTCTAAGGGTTGGGACTGTAATTCTGGCTGCAATCCTATACATACTTTTCTGGGAGGAAGCCTCATTGTGTATAATGAGGCTTACTACTGAGTAGACATGCATAGGATTGTGCTGTCAGTGAATGAGCATCTGCTTTTCCCAGTTTCAGTCCCTGGCATTAATCTAGGTAGGACAGAGAAAATAATCCTGTCTAAAGCCTTGTACAGCCATTGCCACTCAGTGTCAGCAGTACTGAGCTAGATTGATCAAAGGTCTGACTTGATCTATGTTCCTGATTTGCTTATTCCTGAATGTCTTTTCATTTGGAATTTTGTCAAACTTTGTTTCTGCTTTCTGTTAATAATGTTGAGATTTTTCTTAGCCTTTACTATATTGCTAGGTTTTTGCATATGTGTTAATTGCTGTAAAATGTCTGTTTCATTAAAAAAAATTAAGCTGCTTCTCACTTAAACACACATATGAAGATCATTCTCTATTTTAGAAATTTTTATCAGTGAAGAGCTTTGGATAGTTGTGCAGTGAACATGTTTAAGATTAGTTCACAGTTTTTCCTGTGGAATCTAGACTAGTCGGAAGTTACCAAGTATACGGTAGTTTCTGTGTGGAAAAACTTGGAAGTTAAAACGTTCCAGTCAAACATTAGCATCTGGCAATTGTAATAGCATCTTACTGGCTTCCTTGGGGTGATGGCAATCACACCTAAACGGTGTGAAAGTGTGATAGTAGTATGATGAGCAGTCCAATCCTAATCAACCTGGTGCACAGAGGAGCAGTGGTGCCAAAATGGCCATCGCTGTATCCTGTGGGTCCGGGACAGGTGCTGGAGGTCTTCTCAGGGGAAGGGGACATTTGTCACCCCAAGTAAAGCCCCAACCCCTGCAACAAGGCTTCTCAAGCCCTAAATAGTATTAGGAGTATGTACTACTAATGTGTGTTTTCTGCATGCTGCAGTGGAGGGGCACTCATACAGGCCTTATCCAGGTAAGGGAACATTTGTTCCCTTTTATTTCCTCAGGGCTGCATCGTGACTCCACCGGTCCTGGGAAGTTGGATAGGATTGGGCGCCACAATCAATGAGATCAAAAGAGATCAAAAGTATTGAGAAATCCAGGAAAATCAAGAGGGTTGCTCTCTGCCTGTCTGTCTCTTAGCATATCTGATCTACCAGGACTGCCAGGGTAGCTTCAGTCGCATAAATGAGATTGAAATGAGATTGCAATTGATCAAAATTCTCAGTTGCAAAGGAAATATGGGTTTTCTCCTTGATTTGGTCTCTCTTGTTATCAGTACTTGGGTAAATATATCAAATTTTTTTAACAGATTGTATTCCTGAATGTGTACTAAAAGCATCTAAGTAAGATGCTTCATATTGCCACATTTCAAAGCTGAATAGTATGTTGAAAATATGGTTCACTGAATATGGACAGTAAATTGAAAATATGGTTCACAACAGGTTGACAAAAGAATGAATTTGAACTGCAATAAATGCTTGCTTGATGGATTTTAGAATGGCATCACAATCCAAAGCAGTCACTGAGCCAGTGCAGGCACCTGAACCCCTTTGCTGGCTCAAGAGTGTGGTAAATGTGTCATAAGGCATGTTTGTGCCGACACATGTGTCGGACTCACTGGCACAACGATGTGTACTTGTCTGCCAGCACCAGATCACACAGACGAGTGCTGCAGTTGGGGGCGCAGGGCATAGGGAGGGGGCATGTCTGGGTGGGGGGAGTGAATAGGGAGGATCAGGCATGGGAGAGGGTGGGATCAGCGGCGGCAGTGCATGCCATATCTTAACCCCCCTTCCTGGCCAGCCTGGCTTTACACCGGACTTCCTGTATTTGTGCCAGCTAAATAACTAGCACAGATCTGAGTAGTCCCTTGGGGTGGCCAGGATGTTAAATAGTGTAATATAAGAGGAAATATCTCTAGGTGACCTCCAACAGCCTCCCAATCTGCTCAGGACACAGCACAGGGCAGGATTGTTCTGTTAATCTCTGCTATAAATCACATGTAGGGGTGTTTGAAAACTGTTTATTTTATTCAGAAGTAAGTCTAATGTGTTTAGTAAGATGTAGGCTGTCATCCTTTATTACTCACCGAAAACAAACACCTCTACGCATTATTTTAGTGTTTTATTTAATGAGCATTCAAGGTGTAAAATCATGTGGAGGAGCTACGCATGTTTCAAAATACTTTGCTTTAATTTAGTACAGGTGGGCCCCCACCCCTGCAGTGGTTCCATTTGAGGGGCCTCCCAATGGATAAGGAAAGAGCAAATACTGGGGAATGCTATATAAATAGTGCCTCCCCCAGTAGTGCTGCTTGTAGCGCTGGTACTTCTTGCCTAACATTCTTAGAGTGCAATCCTAACCTGGAGTTAGGTTGGCACAATTAGGCCAGCAAAGTTTGACGGGTACAGGGGACACTGTAAAGTATGTTTGGACCACTCTCGGAGAGAGAGGCCAGCACACAGACATGCGCCATCCTCCCTGATTCCGAGAGTTGCCCAAACGCGCTTTATGGTGGCCCTTGTGCTGGCCAGATGTTGCTGACCTGACTGTGTCGGCCAAACTCCAGGTTAGGATTGCACTCTCAGTTAACTGAAGACTGAATGGGCAGGCAAGTAGTCTGCTTGCCACAGAGAAACTATCCGGTAGCAGAAACTGCCCTGCTTCTTCTTTATCGCTCTCTAGTTTGCAGGCTGGCTACGTGTACATTCAGTTCTTCAGTTAAAGCAGGAATGTTAAGCAAGATGCCATACTACATGTGCTACTACAGTAAAACAAACATACCTTTCATGGGTGCAGAGGGTCCCACAGATAAGTGACGCTATATAAATGACGTTATTGTTCCTTGACAGTAGCATTGCTTAGGTACTCAACGAAGGTGAAATTGACCAAAAATAGAGAAGGGGCTAGGGAGAACGCAGATCTAAAATTAAGTGTCTTCTCTTAGGGAGAGAGTTGGGAAGTCTGAAAAAATATTCCTAACTAGCTAGTTACCTAATTAAGTGCCCTGTTAAGTTCTGTGTGTTATCTAGCAAGTTACTGGTATAAATAATTTCTCATCATTGTAAGAGATTGTAATAGATTTAGGGTGCAATCCTAACCACCTTTCCAGCACGGACATATGCCAATGGGGCATGTGCTGCATCCTGTGGTTGGGGGGCAGTCACAGAGCATCCTCAAGGTATGGGAATGTTTATTCCCTTACCCCAGAGCTTCATTGCCCTTACCCCAGTGCGGGAAACTTGGTTAGGATTGTGAATCAGGATTGTCACTACTGCAAAAAGTTTTCAGAAACCCCTCATTTTTTCTTTATTCTTTTTCAGTGCAGCTACTTCGTGAAGGTCATGACTTTTTATCTGCAGTATTGTTAAAGGGTAGTTCAGTACGTTTTGCTTGTCACTTAGATTAGGCTACAGGAACTGTATGTCTTATTCTTTTATGCCGTCTTGGATTGTATTTCTGGAATAGCAGTCCCTTCAGCCCCATGCCATATGAGCAGGGGCATAGCTAAAGAATTGCAGGGGGTGCAGTTGCACAAGCGAAGCTTGACACTAGTGGCCAGAATTGTGAAAACCTTAGTATGTATGAATAATACAATCATGTTATATACCATTTGATGTGGAATTCAATGCAGAATGCAATGAACCAGAATGTAATATCTTTATCAAATGTTATGGCCACGGGGATGGGATTTTTTGTGATTTTTTTTCAAAATTTCTTGATTAAAATAGAAAATTGCAGTGTTAAGTGTTTTTATTCTACGTTCTTATCCCAAGTTCTCATTTTTATTAATTTTAAATGCTTTAAAAGTGTACTAGATAGATCTTATAGGTAATATAGTGCCAGCAGATGCAGCCACAGTATCTAAGTAGAAACGTAATCTATTTTAATTCCTGGAAAATACCTTAAACACCAAAATGCTGTGTTTTGTATTTTTATTCAAACATTTTAACCCCCAAAGGTTGTTTTTTTGTTTCCATGCAGTGTTTAACAACAAAAGAACCACCACCCCTAGTTCTGACCAAAAAACCAGAAAATGGAAATACAACGGTCATGTAAAAATTGTGGTTTGTTAAAATCCTGATTTTTAGGAATAATACTGTCACATTATTCATGCGGAATTTCATGCAGAATGCAGTGAAATAATGTGGAGTGTAATATTTTCATTCTATCCAAAGTTATGGTCAAAAAACCCAATAAAATGAAAATGCAACTGTGATGTCACTTCCTGTTGTAACACCACTTCCGGGGCATCATTTTGCCCTCTGCACCAGGCTACACTTTCATTAGCTATGCCAGTGCATATGAGAATATGTTTTTGAAATGCAGGGGACTTTCAAAAGCACCTTTTGATATGCTGTGGGGGGTTTGTTCAAAGAAAAAGCAGAAATCCCATAGGATGAGGTCAAGCCCTTGGGTATGCAAAAGTTATCTCTTTGGACTCCATTGTATTGCTACATCTTATCTTCTTTTTCAGCATCACCAGCACCAACAAGGACAGGCCAAGCAGGGAGCTTATCTGGCAGCCCCAAACCTTTCTCTCCCCAAGCTTCAACACCTGCTGCTGCTTCTAAACAAGATAGAACATCTACTCCAGGAAGCATTCTTAATCTTAATCTTGGTAGGTTCCGATAATTAAGTGTAGGTTTACCAGATCCAAACTGGGACAGAGTGCTTTTACCTTTAACCATTGTGTATAAGAAAGAATTTGGGCAGGTGCAGCTCATCATGGAAGGGTTTCAAAAGTTGCACCTGCCAAAATTCCCTCTGCTATACAATGGTTAAAGGTGTAGGCACTCTGTCCCAGTTTGGATCTGGTAACCCTAGTTAAGTGTAACTTTCACTCGTGGTCTGAAATATGACATGAAGTTTTCAAGGTAGGTACAGGAGTGTTGGTTTATAAAAGTAGTCCAGCGCCCTTGTAATTACTGGGTTGTATCCTAAGGAGTGTAGATAGAAATAAAATGGTATTTTTTGCTGTTCCATATGTGGTTGTACATGCCTATATGGAAGAAATTGTATATCAGTGAGGTGCTGACAGTTTTGTGTGTGGTGTCTTGCACAATATATTACACAAGTAAAAAGCTCAGTCAGGATTCCATTTATGTGCATGATTTATGTGCTTGAAAGTCTCATATTAGGAAACTATTTGGTTAATTTTGCTATGTAACCCACTTTGTGAACTACTCTAGTTGAAAAGTGGTATATAAATATTCTTAATAATAATCTGCATGAGCAATCCTCCTTATGTGAGTGGAAGGCCAACTAAGAGTACAACCCTCTGCTTCCCAGATGAGGCCATTTTATATCCACTATATGAAGAACCCTGTTGTTTTGTCCTTTCTCCCTGGGACTTACTAATAGTCATCACGAAGCATACTCTCAGTGGAAATTGCAGTCTTTTATATTCTAGAACTGTGGTCTTCAACCTTCTTTGTGCCACAACCTTAAGAAATAAAATAAATAGTCTGGGGAACCATAATTCTGGTTCAGCATTTTTGGGTGGAGTGTCTGTCAACAGTTCCCTTGACACAATTTTGTAAAAGTTTCTAAATACGTTTTTTTTATTTTGTGGGAGCACTGAAATAAAAACTTTGTTTACGTCATTCTAGATCGCAGTAAAGCTGAAATGGATCTGAAAGAATTGAGTGAATCAGTGCAGCAGCAATCCACACCTGTGCCACTAATTTCACCAAAACGTCAAATTCGCAGCAGATTCCAGCTTAATCTTGATAAGACAATAGAAAGTTGCAAAGCACAACTAGGTAAGCACATGTTCATAGCATGATTTGCTGTCTAGATCAGTGCTTCTCAAACTCCTACAAGGGAGCACTGTGTGTGCAGGGGAGGGGCTATGGTAGCATTGCAATCCCCAGGATCGCATTGCTGCAGGGGTGAAGGGTGTTTTTTTTTCTACAGCTAGTGCCAGGAGTGTGTGGGGACCCCATAGATGCCTCTGCAGGGAGGCCCAAGCTTCCTGAACAGTAAAAAAAATAGAAAATCACTTCCTGGTATTAATTGAAAACCAGAAATGGTTTTCAGTTGCTTTTTTGTTTTGTTTTGGAAGCTTGGGGAGACCTGCAGAGGCATCTGTGAGGCTTCCTCACCTGCCAGAGGCTAACACTGGAAGAGGTAAGTAGAAAAAAACTCTCTCCGTCCCTTCAGTAGTGCAATCCTGGGAATGACACTGAAGCCTTCTCCCTTCCTCCGCCCCTTAAA
The DNA here is from genome assembly GCA_029204185.1 of Lerista edwardsae. Taxonomy (NCBI): domain Eukaryota; kingdom Metazoa; phylum Chordata; class Lepidosauria; order Squamata; family Scincidae; genus Lerista; species Lerista edwardsae. The sequence goes on along the minus strand of JAJKFI010000013.1, from coordinate 1,780,340 downwards.
GGGACAGGGACAAATGCTTCCCTGACTGGTGGGTCTCATCTCACCAGTTTGGGAATCACTGGTCTAGATATTAGCTAAATCATATCCTTTATTTTTAACATTATCTCTTATAACACTGGAAGGGAATCTTAAATGTGCTGCGTGGCTGCATTGTGTGGAATATTGGCTTAATAATAATAATAATAGTTTTATTTATATACCGCCTTTCTTAAGATCACTAGATTTCTCTAATGACTGTAACACAAGGCGGTTTACATAGGCAGACTTTTATTCACAAACCTGAAGGTTTTTACAATTTACAGAAACGTTCTATCTTTCAAGAACAACTCTTATATAGATGGATCTTTCTGGATTTAGCCTTCTTTCTTAGCCACCTGTCTGTCTTCTGCTGGCTGATAAGAGGCTTCCCTGCTCCCCCAGAGACGCAGCTGACCAGCAAACTCCTCCTCCCACGATGCAGCTGGAACTCAGCTTTTAATCAGCCACAGTTTGCAAGGTCTGCCACTCACAGAGACTTCTGGTAGTCTCGAGCTCACGACCTTCGGATCTTCAACTGTTACCTTCGGGCAAACAGATGCATTAACCCTCTTGGCTAAATCTTCTTACACCCTGAACCAGGGTTCAGAGTTTGTCTTGCAATTTGTGGCCAGTTGTGTCATGCTAATTCCATGTGTAGTAAAGGAAGTAAGGCTGCAATCCTACATACACTTACCTGGAAGTAAGTCCCATTGAATTCAGTGAGACTTACTTAGGAGTAAGTAAGACTAGATATGCATAGGATTGTACTGTAAGTGACGCAAGCCAGTTGAGTGAGCCTTATCTAGAAAAATCAAGATTGTACTGACCCATGTCACATAACTTCTGTGAGGATTAAATGCTAAAAGCTCTTTTTGTCAATTGCTATATGTGTTTTTATTATATTTGTTTAATAAAATAAATTTTGTAAGGTATCTTGAACACTGTGAAGTAGGGTAGGGTAGAAATATGTAAATATAAAATTGTTCCTGGTCCAGTTTGAGACACCTGTGTGCAAAATTCTTTTGCATTTAGGGATCAATGAAATATCTGAAGATGTTGCGGTAGAACATAGTGACTCGGAGGATTCAGAAAAATCAGATTCCAGTGATAGTGAATATATCAGTGATGATGAACAGAAATCCAAGAATGATCAGGATGATGAAGAAAAGGAAGGTGCAAGAAGTGACAAGGAATCCTTGTCCTTGAAAAAAAAACCAAAACCACCAACACCTACTGAAGAAAAAGAAGAAACTAAAAATACAAGTTCTGAAGTGGAGAAAATGGATGCACCTGTCAAAGAAAAAGCAAATGTAGACTCAGATAAGGAGCCTTCTGAAAAGAATTCAGGGAAAAATGTGTCCCATCCTGCAAAGGAGAAACTGAAAGGCAAAGAAGAGACAGACTCTCCTACTGTGCATCTTGGTCTGGACTCTGACTCAGAAAGTGAACTTGTTATTGACTTAGGCGATGACCAGTGTGGGCGTGAAGGACGAAAAAACAAAAAAGAGCCCAAGGAATCTTCTCCTAAACAAGAAGGTATTACATATTTATTTACTTTGATTAAATAATTGTTCTCTAAAATTCTGATACCTTGCAAAGAGTTTTCACTCTTCCAGTTGAAAATGCTTCCTTTAAAAATCTAGTAGTACAACTAACTTCAAAAGTATTAAATGCTTACTCAACAGTATTAAATATTTGCCATTTGATGTAGGTTTTAGTATTTGCTTTGTGTAATTATTGAATCTACATATCCTTATTTTATGTATCTCTAATTTTCAACAAAAAAGTTCACAATATGTTTTACATAGCAAAATTGTGGAATGCTCCTATATTATCAGATGTGGATTGGAAAGATTAAAAGAGTTTCAGGTTGTTTTGATATTATTACAAACCACCCTATATTTTTATAAGAAATGAAAGACAGAATTGTTACTTAGTTTACTCTGTCTTGGACTGTAGATATTAAGAGGCTATTGACTGCCTCCAGTGCCAGAACTTCATAACCTTCCAGGAAAAGAGTTCTCAGTGCAGGTGTTGTTCCTTTTGGAGGTGAGATTGGACACTGAAAGTTACACTATGTCCCTGTTGGACAGGCATGGAGAGAAGATATTTGAGCTGATCAGGAGTGTGTGCAGACAACCAAGTGACCTTTTGGGAATGCTGGTGTTCCTATTGGGAAATAGTGAACAGGGCTCAGTTTCACACCACACACATGCAGGGCATCAGCTTCCTTATTAGGCAGGCATGTCCACTTTGGTTATGTACTGCTTAACTATATCCCAAAGAATTAGGAATGTATCTCTTCCTCTACCAGATAGGAATTTCTTATTGTAAATTCCTGTTCTGGGAGAGTCACCTCTTGGATACAGGTTTAGTAGCTTGTTCTTGTGGTAGTTTCTTCATGTAGAGGTGGTAGAGACATGACATCCTGAAGATAACTTCTGACTGATACTTCTCTTTTTAAAGAGTTTTCTTTGTTTAAAGAGTTAACTAAGTTTTCAGCTTCATTTATTATAATTGCTTTTTTGTAAAGTTTTGGCAGTGATAGGATAGAGAAGTTCAGAGGGTGTCCAAGGTGCTCTATTTGCACTCTGGGGGCTGGATGTGTCTCGGAGAGAGGAGACCATATGAGCTAGCTGCCCCCACATCCATCAGCGTGGTGGTGGTGGGGAATTCTGAAGGGTCAGGAATGCCTGCTGACCTTTTACCAGAACAGGAATTTATGCCAAGAAACTCACGGTTTTTCTGAGTCAGTCAATTCCTGAAACTTCTTATCCGGAATAGGAAAGAATTCAGGGCAATTTCAGCTTTTCTTTTCAATAGTCTGAATGAAGACATTTTGGGACGGGCCTAGTATTATCTAAATGTATAAAACAAAGATGAAGGACAATTCCGTTGGATACCTGAGGGCGCAGTCCTAACCAGCTTTCCAGCGCTGACATAGCGGTGCCAATGGGACATGTGCTACATCCTGCAGTTGGGGAGGGGCAGTCACAGAGGCCTCCTCAAGGTAAGGGAATGTTTATTCCCTTACCTCAGAAGTGTATTGCTCTTACCCCGGTGCTGGAAAGTTGGTTAGGGTTGCGCTCTGAATAATATAAGAGAATAAAAATGACTTGAATAAATAGAGAAATGACATGAATAAAAGCAGTTCAGAAGTAGTTGATGAATGAAACAATATAGAAGAAATAATTTGTGAAGCTGCTAGAAAGATAAACCATTGGAGTAAAATGTTTACACAACACAGTCCACAACGTTTCCTGCATCCCTGTTCCTTTGTAGGCAAACCCAAAGTCAAATTTGGATATGCTGCTTGTAAATTGGCCTGCAAAGTCAACTGGCTAGAAACAGTTATTATCTGTTACCCAATTTTCACCTAACATAAGATAATTATTTATGTATCTGGATATCTTTGTTTCCCATATCACCCCAGCACTGTGAGTAAAAATAAGCATAATATTTTCCTGTTCATTAGTTGCAGCAAAAACCCCACCTTCTTCAAGTACAAGCAATCAGCCCCCAACAGAAACTCAGGTGCTAACTCGCTCAGCATCCCAAACTCCTCCAGCTGGCGTCACAGCTACAACAAGCACTACTTCTGCTGTTAGCACTCCAGCTGCAGCCACCGGGAGCCCCGTGAAAAAACAGAGGCCTCTCCTACCAAAGGAAACTGCCCCTGCTGTCCAGCGAGTAGTGTGGAATTCTTCAAACAAATTTCAAACTTCTTCCCAGAAATGGCATATGCAGAAATTGCAGAGGCAACAGAGTCAGCAGCAGCAGAGTCAGCAGCAACAACCTCAGTCCTCTCAAGGAACGAGATATCAGACCAGACAAGCAGTGAAAGGTATTCACCATCTTTCTCACTGTGTTCCCACTGCTGAATTTTCAGAGAGGTCGTTTTGCTTAAGGATTTCAAATTATTAATCATTACTTAATAAGAAATTGGTAAATAAGTGAAACTACAAAATCAATTCACTGGTGTGGTCCCCCACTTTATTTAAAATCTGTTTACAGAGGCCCAGCGACTCCTGCAGATCCGAACTCTGCTGATTCTGACATCCAGAGAAGCTGGATGGTCCCTATCCCCAAGTGCTCCAAGCCTGACCAGAGCTTTGGTTGGGTTGGGAGGCTTTCTGAAGCCCGGAAAGGATGTGAGCGGACATGCACGGCTTCTTTGGGCTTCAGAGAGCCTCTGGAGGCAACCAGAGCACTGCTCCACTCGCCTTCAGAGGCTTAAAGCCCCCCTGAAATCAACAAATGGCAGCATTCACAGAGTCCGGTATCCATGGAATATCCCAAACGGAACCCCTGTGGATAATGCAGGCCCATTTTATTTTGTATTAATTGAATTGCTCTATCCCAGTCATGCTTCCACTATCTAGCTGTTTCATTTTATTATAAAAGGATGTTGTCATTAGATAAAAGATAAATAATTTTAAAGTGTTAGGTGGAGGAAATGGCTGTTACTAACTGAATTTATTCATGTGAAAAATTAGCTGCTCTAGGGATAAAGCCATAGCATGCATACATGTGCATAGTGTAATTTTGATAGTTTGTGTTACTTATCCCTGAATGATTTGCATTTAACTTGTTTACTGTTGATTAAATATGATGCAAAGATGTCCCTGTAGAACAATCCTATAGCACCATGTACCTGTGATTAATGTGCAAGGTATGTATGGGAAAGGTACAAAGGAAAGTGCAGTGATAAACTTTTTTGTGTGAACATGGTTCTGTTGACATAAAGGGCCTACATTGTAAGGAGCAGTTTGCTTGTGATGATTGGTACAGTCAGCATGAGGATCGGCTGAAACGTATATTAAGTTCATCGCATTAAGTTCCATGGCCTTAAGATTTTCTGCCCCAGTTTACACCCGGAGAGGTACACAAAAGACTATGCCACCATAATCTCACAAAGCATGGCATGCCTTTATTGCAAGGAGTGTTACCATAGCACAATACGCAAATACACTACTACAGTGGTTCTCTAACTGTGAATCTGTGGCCCACCAGTGCGCCATGACCCAGTTTTTGGTGGTTCGTGAAACTGACAGGGTAGATTAGGCTGTGTTACATCAAGGGTTAAACTTGTTACATGTGGGAGAGCACTGCTGCCTAATTATCTTTATAGCCATAGAGACTTGAGCCACTGGTAAAGTAAAACTTTTTTTTAGGTGGATCTCAATGCTAAAAAGTTTGAGAACCACTACACTAGTGCAAATGGTTTAGGGTTAAGAGTTCTAAACAATACAGAGTTTCCTGTTTGATTTTTGTGTTCTGATTCCTTAGCTGTACAGCAGAAGGAAATTACTCAGAGTACTTCAACATCGACCATCACCTTGGTTACAAGCACTCAGCCCGTTTCTATAGTAACCAGTTCTGGATCAGCAAGTACGCTTTCATCTTCAGTTAGTACAGACTTGCCAATAGCAACGGCTTCAGCAGATGTGGCTGCAGATATTGCTAAGTATACTAGTAAAGTAAGTTTTAAAAACACCACCCTAGGTTTTTAACCAAGTTTTATTTTGAAGTTATGCACGTACTAATACATAGCAGAGTGGATTATCTACTCCTCTTCTAATCAGTTGACACGCGGATAGGATTAACCTTTGAGCACATGGAAACATCTTTACAGCAATATTTTAAACTGGCTGCTAATGTGTAGCTAAAAGAATTATCATTTTCCTGCCCTTGTTTTCCAAAAAACAGAAGCTTGAGATCTGGGAAAGGGATGGAGGAAAGGGTTGGTGGGCGAAACCCAGCCCAAATGTCTGTCTGTCTTACAGATGTTTAATTTGTGATGTATTATCATATTTTCACTTATTTCTACTTTTTAATGTAGCGGTTGTACTGCATTTGATGTTGTAAAGCTACATAAGTAAAAATGTCCAGGTGTTAAGTCCCATGTTGCTTACAATCTATATTTGAACAATGAAAGAAATGACAGAGTGACCTTCTAGAGAGGTGGTAATGGTCCTTTTGCAAGCTATCTCCATGGAGACAACTGGCAGAGGTGCACTAGGTGCTGCAAGTGCTTATCTATTCAGTTTAAAAATATTTTAACATGCAGCCCTATCCTACATAACACCCAGTGTAGTAATGCAGCAGTGCTGGCACAGCTACCGCTGTATCCTGCAGGTGAGTTTTGGCCACTAATACCTCCTCGGGGAAAGGGATCATTAGTTCCCTTGCTCTGGGATAAGCCCCAGCAGCCACTATGGGTCAACCCAAACATGTGCCAGCTCAATTGCTGGTGCAGGTTGTTTCATGCACAGTGGCATTCATAGAGGGAGGCAAAATGCTACATTGTGCAGGAACCTGAACTCCTGTGTAATGTGTCCCCTCCCCTTCGCCTTCAGAGCCATTCGTGGCTTAGAGGCTTTATTCTCTGAGACGTGAATGGCTCTGAAAGTGAGAAGGAGGGGCCATTTCAAACAGGAGCTTAGGCTCCTGCAAAACGTAGCATTTCCCCCCCTCTAGGAGTGCCACTGTTCATGCAGGTGGACCAGACCCAGGAAGGGGTCAAGATTCGGATGTATCACTGCACCCACCACCCTCCTGGCTTGTTTCTTTCTCCCTGCCTGCCACCGCCTATTCAACCCCTTCCCCGCTTTCATGTTCCACCAGCACCCATAAGATTGATCTGTAAGTTAACTAATGGCAGGATTGGAAGCCATTTTTTTGTCTGTCCTATTTAAGCAGATGGTAGGCATGGTAACCAACTGGGTCTTATTTGGGCAAAACATAATAATTTGGCAAGTGCTTTCAACTACTGATTTGTTTGGCAAGGCAGCATGGTTGCCAAAGATGACTCCCAAACAAACCAAGTGTTATAGCTTTGGGCAGGATGGTAGCTCTTCTGATGCAGTGGTTTCATAGTTCGAGTGTGTGAGGTATGAGCCCAATCCTATGCAACATTCCAGCACTGATGTACTCATGCCAATGGGGTGTGTACTGCATTCTGTGGTGGGGATGCAGTTATAGAGGATTCCTCAAGGTAAGAAATGTTTCTTCTCTTACCTTGGGGCTGCATCATCACTGGAAAGTTGGATAGGATCAGGCCCTGAGGCTAGTACAGCTGTGTGGTAGTTACTGTAGCATTTGTGTCAGATATGGGTTGGACCCTCCAATATCTTAGGTGAAGGCCCTAGTCTTCAATTGATTTCTCCCCCACTTACACATACTTTCCACTCTCTCTATGTGTTATAGAGAAATAGGGTTTCCACTATTGCTGTATGTTAGCAAGAGGAAAACTAGGGTATCAGAATTCAAAGAAATTGCTATTAACATATTATGACCATTATATTTTTTTATTAGAAATTTGAAACATAATCTAATTTTATCACATTTGACACTGTACTTGATTATTTTACAATTGGGTTTAGCAGTTGTTGTTTTTTTAAAAAAAGAACTATTACTGTTTTATTTTTTTTCCCCATTAAATGCTAACCATTAAGTATAGAGCTATTCATTTCAGATAGGCCAGGCTTTCAATCCTATGCACACTTACCTGATAAGTTAAACCTCACATGTAATACAGTGAGACTCATTTCTGAGTTCAGAAGATTGCATTGTAAAGTATCTTAACTATGTGCTAAATTACATCAATTGACACTCTCCTCAGTTATGAGGTTTATAGTTACTATAAACTCCTATGAAACTCCTATTATATGAGTTACAATTGATGTTTTAATACAATAACCACATACATAGTTGCTGGAAGGCAAGATGGTGGAGCTGAGTGGTGGAGCTAAGGAATTATTCCTTCTCCTGCCACTTCATTGCCATATGGCCAGTAGTATAATTCCTTGGTGGCAAAGTGTGGCATACTAAAAAGAATTGTGGAGCAGGTTTCAAAATCACTTCTAGACCTTGAAATTTATTGGCCTTGGGCAAGTCAACATATCTCAGCCTGTCACTGTTGTCTGAATAAAATAAGTTAGCCCCTGAACTCCTTTGAGGAGGACAGGTGAAAACAGAGAGGGCAAAGCTATACTAGGTGCTTTGTTGAACATCAACCCTAGGTACATAGGTGGCCAGTTTAAAATACTGCTGTGAAAGTTTCCCCGTGTGTTACAGCTCGCGTACGATAGCACCAATAGTGGGACTGCACAAGGGCAGCACAACTGGAAGAACAATAGAGACAAGTAAGTAATACAATTTTTCTTTTGGGTATTATGATCATGAAAAAGGTAGCTTAAACATGGTGGTCAGAAGTCATTATTTTAGAATGTTGATTCAAGCAACTCAAAGAAGGAGCTTTTTAATATTCCTAATGTAGCTTTTGCTATTTTATGTACCTCATTGTTTGCATTGGACGAAGAAATTCTAGATTCCATTGATGTAATTTGAATTTGACAGTGACATTCTACAGGCCCTGAGGTTTAGGCAGAGTTCTAAATATAAATTCAGTTGGTTTTTCATGTAAGAAAATTACATGAAACAGTGTGGCATTTGATTCAGACTGCAATCTTTTGCACATTTCCTGAGAGTAAGTCTCATTGAAGACAGTGGAACTTAATTCTGAGTCAATAATCATATCATAGGATTGTGCTCTAAGGGCCCACTCCTATCCAACTTTCCTGCACCAATGCAACCCTGAGGTAATAAATGTTTCCTTACCTTGAGGATGCATCGGTGACTGGTCCCCCACTGCAAAATGCAGTGCACACCCCTTTGTCATGACTGCATCAGCACTGGAAAGTTGAATCGGATTGGGCCCTAAGATGGTTTATACATCTGAAGCGCTTTCTTATTTGGTATGAGGTGTTATTAAAATAGAATAGGTATCTGGTCAATCCTCTCTAAAATGTCATGATTAGATGTCCTGTACAAGTCGCGGATGATTAATATAAAAGTTTTAGAGCATGCTGCTGCATTATCTTACCTTAGTCCTGTAGAAGTCTTGATCAGGTTTACTACCTGATGAGTTTTGATATGTAATTCTGCCTTGGCAATTGGCATGGAAGATTGTGAATGAGTTCCTAAGGTGCTCTGTTTCAGACTTTAGAGTGAAAGTAGTCCCTTCTTCAGAATGCGTCATTGCAATCTGCTGTATGCAAGGAGATGATTGTGAATTCCAAACGCTATGTTGAGGGGTAATTGGCATTCTCCTAGATTATGCCCTTATCATAATTGTTGGTATGGAAGGATCTGACATTATTTGAATGCTCTGGTGTATGTATATGGTTAGAATCCTCATGTTAGAATCACCTGGAGAAAACCTATAACATCTAGTTTGAGCAAGGAATTGGCTACTGTGAATTCATCACATTTTGGGCATACAGATGACTGAACACCAAGCCAAAAAAAAGATTATTTTATAGTGTCTTCGTCATGGGACTTAGTATGCCAAAGGATTGTCTGAGTTAAACATGTTTGCGTACATGTATCCCATCCCAAGACAAATAGCTGAATTACATGAAATTATGTATATTTAAACGTGGTTTTAACAATCTGTTCACTACTAATTTCACTCCTGGGATCTTACCTATAGAGAGATTGAAAGCAGACTTGGAGAAGGACTAAGCTAGGGAGATCCTACATCAATCTGACCACATGATCTCCAGTTCATTTATTTGCTTTTAACTATGTTGTACGGAGTGGGGGAAGAAGGGCCAAGAAAACATCAATGTGACTACGAAAGCACCATATAAAGCACCTGCACAAAAGTACTAATGGAACTGTCCATAAGTTGGACATCTGTAATTTGGGGAGCCAGCATAGAATGAACTAGCTGTGCAGATTCAGAAGCTTGAGATAAGTCAGGGAAATAGCCTTGCCCTATGTCATGATTATGGCAAATGTGTGTTTGTTCAAGGGTCCAAGCTGTCACTGCCATTTCTTTGTGGCTGCCAGAATCAATCAATCAATCAATCAATCAATCAATGTATTTATATACCGCTTTTCAACACAATGTATTTATATACCGCTTTTCAACACAAAGTTCACAAAGCGGTTTACAGGCAATAAAAAATAATGATAAATAATAAAGTAAATGGCTCCCTGTCCCCAAAGGGCTCACAGTCTGAAAAATGCAGAACACCAGCAGCAACAGCCACTAGAAAAGACACTGTGCAGGGGTGAAGAGGGACGATTACTCTCCCCCTGCTAAATATAAGAGGACACAACTTGAAAAAGTGCCTCTTGGTCAGTTAGCAGGGGTAACTGCTAACAGGGGGATTATGGTAGCAGGGGTATCCCACCTCCCATTTCACTGCATTGTTTCTTTCACTACCAACAATCTAGGTATAAAGCTAGCCATCATAAAGAATTGCAGTCCTGTGAAGTGTTGCCAGATATTCCAGCACAAAAGACTTTATTTCTGCTATTTAAGTAAAAAAAGACATGCCGATTCAATTGTTCTGTGTTAAACAAATATTTTAGTTTTTACTGGTTTTGTATATTACAGTAGTCTTGTTTGAATTGTAAAAGGCAAAGGTAAAGGTTTCCCCACGACTGAAAGGTCTAGTCGTGACCGACTGTAGGGGGTGTTCATCTCCGTGTCAAAGCCTGTAGAGCTGGCATTTTGTCCGAGGACAAGCTTCCGTGGTCATGTGGCCGGCATGACTATATGCCATAGTGCACGGAACGCCGTTACCTTCCCACCGAAGTGGTCCCTATTTATCTACTTGCATTTAGGTGCTTTTGAACTGCTAGGTTGGCAGGAGCTGGGACAAGCAACAGAAGCTCACTCCGTCACGCAGTCTTGAACTCCCAACCTTCTGGTCGGAAAGCCCAGCAGCAGCGGTTTAACCCGCTGCGCCACCACGTCCCACGTTTGAATTGTGCTTTCATTTAATAAACAAAATATACACATTTACAAACAGGAAACCATGTTAGAATGTTATGCAGTATGAGGTTGTACCTTTTGGATTCATGTTTACTCATAGTATGAAATGTAGAGAAGGCCTAGTGTATTCTGAGATAGGCAGAGAAAGCTGGAGCAGATTGTGACACACACACAGGGAAGCAGGAGCTAGTAGTTGCTTGCCCCTTCCTTATTTGCTTTGTGGCTGACTTTCCCTAGGAAGAGAGTTTGAGAGCAGGATAAATTAGATGGTAAGCTGAGAGATAAGTATGTAAGAGAGAGAGAGAGCTGTGCTTACCCTTTGTCTCTGAAGTGCTAGTTTTCTATGTGCATGGAATATTTTTGAGGGGGCACCAATCAAATATATTGCCTCACAACAGTTGCTGACCTACTATTATGTCTGGGGGGGGGGCAAAAGTCCCGGGCACGGGTCTCCTTGGATGGAAGGAGAGCAGCAACAAGGTGCCTTGCCGAGAGGCGAGTGGCTTCGGCCATCCCACCCATCTCTGCCATCATACAGCTTCAAAATGGAGCCTGGAGTAGGGGTGGAATGGAGCAGCACAGGGGGGCAGGAAAACAGCAGAGGGGGCAGAGAAACAGTGACTAGGTCCACAACTGCCCCACAACTATGGTCAGTATAATTCAGAATTCTATTTTCTCAGTCTACCACCTAGTTCTGCTCAGACTATCTTTCACTCTTCTGCAGCAAGAACAACAAATGGTTCTTTCCAAGAGGAATTAGGTATGACTTAAGTCCAGCAATGGGATCTACAAATGAACAAGGGGAACGCTGGGCGGGACTTACGCGGGGCTTTCGCGTGATTGGCTGCCCGTCCGTAGCGTTCTGCAGCTGTCCTGGCCTTGGGGGGGCTGCCCCCGGTTAGCGCCCCCCCCCGCTGCTCACCCAGGCACCCGGCGCGACCCTCACCTGTCCCCCGCGGCGAGCAGGAGCACCCCCAAAGCCAGGGCAGCCGCGGAACACTACGGACGGGCTGCCACTCAAGCCAAAGTCCCGCCTACGTCCCGCCCAGCGTTCCCCTTGTTCATTTGTAGATCCCATCGCTGCTTAAGTCCCACTGAAATTGTGACTAATTTTATTTCAGTGGTGTATAGTCATGACTAATTTTTCCATCAGATGCCAACACCTTGGAAACTGAAAAACCTACTGCAAAATCAGTTTTCATTGGTTAGAGATTTCACCAGATGTACAACCAGAAATTTCTGATTAGAAACACACAGATTCCACCAAAAGAAAAACATCCTGCTCTTTTTTTAATTATTGCTATGTAGCGATGCGTGTAAGCAAAAAAATGAGGAACTTTTCCATAATAAAAGTTACTTTAAAACTTAATTTATTTACAGATGATGGATGCCATAAAAGGAACAATGACTGAAATATACAACGACCTTTCCAAGAATACAACTGGGAGTACAATTGCTGAGGTTAGTATCTCTTGTTATCATTGGGTCATTGTTTCTGTTTAAAAATTGAACATAAAACTGTAAAATGCACAGAATTCTACCTTCTAATATTGTATTCATTCTTGCTCCTATGCCACCTTCTAGAAAGATAGTTGGTTTTCTGCAGTGAGACATGTTTCATTCTGCTTAACTTGAGGCCCAGTACTATCCAAATTTCCAGTGCTGATGCAGCTGTGCCAATCAGGTGTGCACTGCATCCTGTGGTGAGGGGGCAGTCATGGAGGCCTCCTCAAGGTAAGGGAAAGTTGGATGGAATTGACCACCATTTACTCTGCTCTTTACTTGTACCATGGAAACATAGAGTTGGAAGGACCTACAGTGATTCTCAAACTTTTTAGTGCTGAGACCCACTTTTTAGAACAATATCTGTCCAGGATCCACTTGAAGTAATATTGTGGCCGGAAGTGCCATAATTGTGAGGCCAGAGCCTACCGATTTCCTGAAACTGCAGAAATAAGTTGGGTTATTTCTCAGCCATTTTTCAATAGCAAAGAGAATGGGGGAAAGCGTATTTACAACCGGTACACAAGCAAAACAACCACACAGCCCTCCTCCTTTCCAATGTCCCATCTTTCCATATTTTCAAAATGGATGCCCTAGGTGCTTTGCAACCCACTTGAAATTGACTTGCGACCCACTGGTGGGTCCTGACCCTTATTTTGGGAACCACTGCTCTAGGATATTAGCTGCTCCTTTCAGTTTAGCATCATCTGCAAATTTGATGAGCAGCCCCTTGACTCTTTCATCAAACTCATTTATAAAGATATTGGACAATCCTGGCCCTGAAGCTGAGCTCTGAGACACACCTCATCTTCAACTGACTAGTCAGCACAAGGAAGCCTTCATCCCTTTCAGCAAGAGGGCTCCAACCACTACTACACATTGGGCTGTATATCTGCCAGCAAGAAACGGAATATGCCACACTTTGTGCAATACGCTGCTTCTCCAGTAGTTCCACGGTGGCTCTTGACATCTAGGAAGCCCTTCCCTCCTGGGTAGGCAGGATCAGAGGATCTGAGTCTTCCTGGGTAGAATTCCCCATGGTCCGCCGATTGATCTTGCTTTGTGGAGAAAGTAGATAGGTGTACACTTGGCACTTGTCAAGAGTGAGTTTTAACTTGAATTCAAGCACTTAAAGCATGAAGAGCGCTACTGCAGTGAGAGCTCAGAATCAGCTTCTCGCAGCAGGAGCCAACAAAGAGTGAGAGATTTGCAGCCCATCTTTCTTGGAATCTGCAGAATCGCTGGAGTTTCAGCTCGATGCTTCCACTCAAATCACACACATAACCCTGATAAACTGTGACATAAAGCTCCCTTGTTTGTAATTGGGTCCACAAGCTCAGGTTGCAAGCGCCCTGACCACCTTCTAGAAACTGAGCTGGAACTGAACTGAGGCTGTAACCCCGCCCCTAACTAGTCCTGTGACTCACCTTTGCAGCTCAAGCGCCTCCCACAGAGTGTCTGCTCTCTGCCAGGCACTCACTTGAAACCTGAAGAGGACTATTCTTATTGAAAACTGTTACTGATTGTATTTCTCTTAGATTATTTTATAATGGCATTACTTTTTTAAAAAATGCTGGTAATCTAATTATTCTAATATTTCCTTTCTGATTCTGAATTAGGTCCCTTTAAGGGCTTCTTTACAAGAGGGTGTAGAATTCACCATGTCATTAGTTCATCTTGCACAGTGTAACTATGTTGAGTTTGGCCTTGTGTCATGAGAGCTTATATTTGCCAGGGATGTGACAGACAGATAAGAAACACAAGATACCTTGTCTTCTTTGCTGCTCATGCATATCTACCCGTCTCTCATTTCCATCACACAGAAGGGGAGAGAGTGGTTATACCCAGCGGTGGCATTCAGCCGGTACGCTGGGCGGGAGGAACGGGTGAGCGGCAGCTCGCCTGTAGCGGGGGGCGGGGAAGACGGCGAAACGGAGCGGTAAGCTACAGGCGAACTGCCGCTCACCCGTTCCTCCCGCCCAGCGTACCGGCTGAATGCCGCTGCTGGTTATACCCATGTTATGAGGCCCATCAAGAAATGGAATTTGGTCTGTTAAATAGAAATTAGAATTTGTTCTTCAATTTCTATTTTTGTTAATAAAAGGAATGTTCCAAGGATTAATTATTTTGATATTTGGCCCATGGAGGCTGTCAAGCATTCTTAAATACCACCTCAGATATTGACCACCTCAATTGATCAAAGGCTGTTACACTGTTAATAGTTTGAAAGTTCTGTATTTAAACTAGGGAACTAAATTAAGTTGCTATCGTCTTTTTAAAAAATATTATTTCTAGGGCTTCCATGTTTTGTTAATTCCTTGATTAGAGCAATCATTTGAAGAACTGCCCCCAATTAATCAGGCAATAGATTTTTAAGGAATTGTTAACTATTTTTGTTTCTTACAAATCCATGGGTAACAAGCATGGAAGAAGAAGGGTCCCTTGTCTCACTCACAGGAGGAACATAATCTTCTGAGATTATGTCTGCCGTGACGCATGTGTTCATCCTCTATAAACAAAGAGAGGATGCTCTTTTCTTTCAGAACTGTTGTTTTGATAAATATGCAAATTTTTGCAGAATTAATCAGTTAATTATATGAATTACCTAAGATTTCTTTTATTGACTGACAGTCCTGTTTCTTTAATATTCCAGATTCGTCGTTTGAGAATTGAAATAGAGAAGCTTCAGTGGTTACATCAGCAGGAACTGTCAGAAATGAAACACAATCTGGGTATTTTAAAAAATAACAATATTGTTACCATTTTCATAGAGGGTCATGGCAGTATCCCAGTTGTAACTCTGTGATTATATATATCTTTAAAAAAATGCGATGGAACATGCTGTGCTTTTCTACTGCTCTTGTATATAAAGTGATTTCCTGGATCACAGTTAAAAACAGTTCAAAGAATGAAACCATACTTAGTATTAAACTTTAGAAAGACAGTATATCATATATTTTGTCAAACTTGACTGCAGTGATAAATTTTAGACACGTAATTTCTAGATGAGTAGCCAGATTTGTGTCTTCCTGAAACATTAGGGCGCAGAGTCATATTTTTAGCTGGAAGTCACAAATGCTTCAAAATTAATTCTAGCTATACCATTTGGATCTGCTGATAATTCCTCATTGTCCTTCTGTTGTCTAGAACTCACAATGGCTGAAATGCGACAAAGTTTAGAACAGGAAAGGGATCGCTTGATTGCCGAAGTAAAGAAGCAGCTGGAGCTAGAAAAGCAGCAAGCTGTGGATGAAACCAAGAAGAAGCAGTGGTGTGCCAACTGCAAGAAAGAGGCCATTTTCTATTGTTGCTGGAACACCAGCTATTGTGACTACCCTTGCCAGCAAGCACATTGGCCAGAACATATGAAGTCCTGTACACAATCAGGTAATTAACGATCAGAGTTGGAACTCAATTATTTATCATCTTAAGCTGTTTGTAAGTAAACACAGAGCCTGATCCTGTGCAGCCTCACTCCTATAGGAGCAGTGGTGCCAAAATGGGCACTGCTGCTTTCCATGGGAGCTGCCGGGGGTCTCCTTGGGAGACTTTCATCTCCTTCTCCTGAGGAAAGCCGTGGGCATCGCAATGGGGTTACTCCAGTCTCTGCCTGCTATTTTGCAGGCAGACTGGAGGGCCCAATATCAGACTTCCAAGCCCAACACAAAGGGTTGGGGATGCAGCAGCCAACACTGCCACCAGTCCCACCCCGCCCCAGGGCCACTCCTTCCTTCCCCACACCCTCCCACCACTCCCCAAACCTGCACCCCTCATCCCCGGTACCACGGTCAGCAGCACAACCGTGACTCTGGGGTGCTGAAGCTCATTGCCAATGGTGCTAGGCCCAGTGTGGGCGTTGGAGCCATCAGTGGTGCGTCAAACGCACTTTATGATGCATTTGTGACACTTTTTGACAGCAATATGGAAGTATCACTGACAAAGAGGACCATAGGATTGGGCCCACAGCTGGGTTCATACTTCCAGTGATAGTTTATTTATATTTCATATGCTCTTGTTTTTAGCCACTGCAACACAGCAAGAAGCGGACACTGAAATTAGCACAGAACCCTTAAATAAATCATCCCAACCAACCTCCAGTGCACAGCCTGCACCTACAGAAACTGCCAGTACTCCAAAAGAAAAAGAGACAGCTGTTGAAAAGAGCAAAGAGAGTGTCACAGTGAGTATTTTCCACCTTCTCGTAGCCTGCTTTTGTGTAGATTTTGAATCTGAATTTGTCATACTGTGCAAAGTGTTACATTATTGCCTCCTTTTACCTGCTCTTCTTTGAGATAGGTAGCCATTCTGAAACGTGATCTGTGTATTTGAATATAAACATATTCATTTTCTGTAGGTCACTTGAATTACATATGTCCATCCCTGTTTCTGAAGAATAATGTGTAACTATAATTAAACTATGTTTTAGAAACTGGCATTCCACATTTTATCCCTTCATTCCCAACCACGCATCAAATTTTTCATCAGATCACTTACTTTACTAAATCTGTTCCCCAGAATTTTGACTCTAGCATAGTGTCTATTTGAGCTATTCTTTGGATTCCTGGTGTACTCAAGAACCTATGCTTTGTGTGACACTATCTTTTCTAAAATCATGTAGGTTAGTCTCCAGAATTTATATGGGTTTTAAGTTGGGATGGGGTCAGGAAGAAAGCCTAGTAATAGTACTTATTAGAGGAAGGGGGAGAGACCAATAGGGAGTAATAGTGATGTACTTTATGCAAAATTGTTGTGAATACCTCATAAAAATATTTGTGAGAGCAATCTGTTTGGCTTATGTTAATATAGTGTTTCCTGTGAACTGGTTTTGCCAGGGAAATGGCAGGTACCTGAGACTTCTGCCACAGAATATTCTGCTTTGAAAGACTTAAAATTGCTTTCTCATAATGGTTATAACTTTTGAAACATCAAGCTGTGTACATTAATCACATTCATACTTTTGAATTTTTGCTTTTATTAACAAAAATATAACCTGTGAATTCATTGAGATGCAAATTTTTAATATGAGCCAAGCATCTGACAAATTATATGGTGATGATAATAAATAGGTGGCAGTTATGTAAACACTAAACCTTACACTGAGGTTACCTGTGCTGTCTCTGCAGATAGCAACAGGTGTGACAAGCAGCCAGCCTATAAAACTGGTCCAGGTACCGCAGACCACCACCTATATTCCAACTACTCAACCCACAATTGTAAGTACTGCTTTTGGCATTGAAACAGCTCATTATCTATTTTGGGGAGTGGGGTTGTCTCCTGTGTTACCAGGATATGAATTCACTGGTCTCAGCATTCAGTTTATAGTGCTAAACATCTTATTTTGCTGTACAGCATTTCATCTCCCCATGCCATACATTTTCATCAGAGAGCTAAGCAATGTTTCTATCCAGTAGTTACACTAAGGCTGCAGTCCTGTATGCACTTATGTAGGTGGAAGTTCAATTGAATTAAGTAGATCTTACATCTGAGTTAGAAGTGCATAAGATTACATTTTCAGTTGTGTTTTATGTACACATCACTGCAGCTTTAGGCAGGTTCTTGTGTTTTGCGAATAAGCTTTAACACCCCATATACATTAAATGAATCAAGCCCTTGTCACGTCCCCTTTGTACATTGGGATCTTTGCTGCTGAGATTGAAACTGTTTGCCCTGGTTAGGGATTAGATTTCTATTCTATGCTTGCTTAATTCCTTGAGCATTTTAATTTTCTTTTCTGCAATTGCCATATGTTAAACAGACATGGACTCCATTTAGCTATTCAGTATGACCTTACAGCCCAATCCTGAACTGCCTGACTGCCCGGGACGGCAACAGTAGCCAGGCGGCTACCACTAAATCCTGTGGCTGCCACATAGCCCCAGGAGGCTCTGCATGGAAATTGGACGTTTGTCCCTTTTCCCTGTGGTAAGGGCACAGGGTGGGCGATGGGTCTATTTGCCCCTGCGCTGACTTTTAACAAGGGCCTCCGAGTAAGGCCACTTTGGAGGTGCTTAATGGCGCCATGCACGACAGTTGTCCAGGCGGTGCAAGCGTACCATCTGCACTAACGGGCTTTGGATTGGAGCCCTTAGTCTCTAACATTCAGCTTCTGTGCTCTGCAGAGAAAATGAGCTAGAGTTCTTATTAGGATGAAATTTGCAACTTACTGGAAAAAAAAATTGATTCAGATCAGGGCTTCGATACACTTATGAAAGACACTGCTTAACCTTTGTCTGATACCTCAGTCAGTTGTGTCCTTTTGAGGACAGCAAGGACCAGAGTCGTGTTCCAAGAATGTGAGCTTTCTCTTTCTGTCTGATGTGAGGGACAATTAGTTGACGGAATGTGGGATGTGTTATTGCCACTGTGGAATTCATTTTTGAGTTTAGATAATCTTAAAACCCTAAAAAGGTTTAGTCGCGTTTGTAGAATTTGTAGGTTTATAAGAAAGGCAGAGCGTCGAAGAATCGATGCTTTTGAATTATGGTGTTGGAGAAGACTCTTGAGAGTCCCCTGGACTGCAAAGAGATCCAATCGGTCAATTCTCCAGGAGGTCAAGCCTGATTGCTCCCTGGAAGGACAAATGCTGAAGCTGAAGCTCCAATACTTTGGCCACCTGATGAGAAGAGAGGACTCTTTAGAAAAGACCCTCATGCTGGGAAAGATTGAAGGCAAAAGGAGAAGGGGGCGACAGAGGATGAGATGGTTAGATAGTGTCACCGAAGCAATGAATATGAAATTGGGCGAACTCAGGAAGCTAGCGGAGGACAGGGAGGCCTGGCGTGCTGTGGTCCATGGGGTCGCGAAGAGTCGGACACGACTTAGCGACTGAACAACAACAACAACATGAAAGAGGCCACTACTGATTAATAGCACAGCACACAGTTTGCATATAGAAAGCCCTAGTTCAGTCACTTGTGGGTTTGCTTAAAGAAGTGGTTTTCAGACTTTTTGGTCTCTGGAGGCCTTTACATACACAAACAGTGTCTCAGGGACCCCCACCATCCGGCGGGGGACACCTTCAGAGATGCGCCCCCCCCCAAGCAGGTGCCGCTCCCATCTCCATGCGGCTACACTTCATAGCTGCATCAGGTCACTTCTCAGAGCAACCAGGTGTGCTCCGAATGGTTGCCTGCCCCTTCTCGGAGGGGAGGGGCGGCCCTTCGGAGCAATGCCGGGTCATTCAGGGAAGTGGTTTCCACCATGGAAGCTGCTTGTTGAAGCAGCCAGGTGTGGCTACAAAGCACCACTTGTCCCTCCAAAAAGGTGTAGGCGGCCGCTTCTGTGGAAACTGCTATCCAGAGCAACCTGGACCTCAGGGAATGGTGGCAGTGCCCTCCCCCAGCCCAGCACCCTGGACATTTGCACCCCCTCAGGTCCACCACTGCCATCAGCATATTCCAGGGTCTTGGAGAGCCCCACAGTGCCATGTCACATGCAGAGTAGTGTAGCCCTAAGCAGATGTCAGCAACTTGAGGTGTGCTTGTGGAGCCCCTAAAGAGGTCTCAGGTAGCAGAGCTGGGAAAGTTTCTACTGGTAGAAATTGATAGAAAAGATAGTTGCTAGGCTTATTTATCTCAATAACCCTAAGACAATACCGTATGCCTTCAGTACTATCTATCACCCATATTGATATACTGGATGCGTGAAACGTGCATTCTGCAGACATAAAATATATAGTCATGTCTGCTAAACCTCCAGCCCAGATCAAGCCTGATTTATGGATTGATGCATGTGTTATGGAACATGCCCCTGAGGGCGCAATCCTAACCTGGAGTTTGGCTGGCACATGGGCCACCGTAAAGAGCGTTTGGGCCACTCTGAGTCAGGAAGGATGGCACATGGCTGAGTGCTGAGTGGTCCAAACATACTTTACTGTGTTCCTTGTGCCGGCCAAACTTTGCTGTGGGTGCAGGTTAGGATTGCACCCTCAAAAGTGTACTCATTGTTTTATGTGACTCCTCTGATTTGGAGTGCTAGCCACTATCCAGAACCTATCACAAATTTTTGTGTTATATTCGAGCATATGTAAAAATGTGATACTTCTAGACTTTTCTGAAAATCAGGGTGTCTTTTGTGAGATAGGCAACAAATCTAATTTTATGGGTGGTGTTAGGATACCTTTCAAGATGGACACTAGTTTTTGTTTTCAAAGAACTAGATCACAGGTGTCCAACGTAAGGCCTGGCGGCTGGATGTAGCTGGTGGAAGCCCTTGGGCTCTCCCAGCATCACCATCAACTGCTCTCAGCTGCTGAGCTGTCACTGCTGAAATGGCAGCCCGCTTAACTGGCTCCTCCATATCTCGGAAATATGATCAAGAATTGCGTATTTTGTATTTTCAGCTAATTCTCACCCTAAGTGAGAAAAAAATGCTTATTTCTTATCATTACCTGATTAATGACATCACTTCCAGCCCTCAGCAGACATAATAAATGCTATTTTTTTAAATTTTAAATTTTAATTACCTTAATTATCATTTTTAACTATTTAATTAATTGTTTTTAATTGTCAAGTACTGTGTTTTTATTGTATTTTATGTTGTAAGCCGCCTTGAGTGCCCATGGGGCAGAAAGGCGGGATATAAATTAAATAAATAATAGTAATATTTGGCCCGCTTTATGAAATTAATTTGACACCCCTGAATGAGATTAATTCTTGGAGGATATAATTTTAAATGATTACTGGCCATGTTTATTCTAACATAATAAACCTCCATGTTAAGAAGCAGGAACAAATAACAATCACTGTGATGCTCTGGTTGTGATTTGTGGATTAGATTCTACTAGACATAAAGAGTGCAGACAGATGACCAGATTCCAGGATGAGCTTGGTAAATCTGATCAAGTGATAAGGGAATTTTACCATATGTTGATACAAATGTGTGGTAAAATTCTCATCTGCATTAACTTGCCATGATAGAACAAGATGAATCTTGCTTCATCAAAACAAAGTTTTGTACGGTGAGTTAGTTATCATTTTATTTATTACTCTACCCAAGTGTCTATGCACTATTCTTTAATATCCAGGTTTTATTCTTCGTATTGTTTATTTTGAAGGACAAGTAAACAATCTCTGGACTTCTAAAGCTATCATGATGGCTGAAGTATGAGAACTGGCAGTAAATAAGGACATATTTGGTTGATGCAAATTAGTGTAACTTCATTATGAGCACTTTGAAGACCAGAATCCACCCATCCCCATATCTCAGTCATTGTTACCCAGTCTGAGTCTAATGTAGCATTTGTCATAACTCTGAATCCTTCCTCAGTGTGAGCAGTGCTCACAGGATGCCCACCCAACTACCCAGCTCTGAATAAGCTCTGGCCTGACCACAGGCTGCATTTTTGGTGCCCAGCGGTTGCGGGTTTGGCAATTGCTGGTCTAATGCATTATTCAAATAATGTTTTTCAATGCAAGGACATATCTGTGTAATTCAGAAACATTAGACACTGTTCATGTGCACTGCTCATGAGCATGTGTATAGAGAAGATCTTTTCCTATTGAATTTTCAGTGCTTTATTAGTATTGAATTTGGAGAATAGTAGGAAAATTCCATATTTGCCGCCTTGGGAAACAGCCTTTCTCTTCAGATGAGCCTGGATGACTCTTTCCCTGTAGCAAGAGCACTTACTATAGTGATATTCTAATTATTGTTGTGTTTGCCTTTAAGTACTTGTCCTGTGCTGTCCTGGTCACAGCTTCTTGTGATAAGCAGTCCTACATTTTTCCTGTGTGTCTGTGATCTCTGACATATCAATCAATCAAAAACCTTTATTGGCATAAATACCACAGTCTAATATGTGTTTTCTGTTTTGGTTTTAACTCACAGACCATTCCTGTAGTAGTAAGCCCTACAGCTGGGACCGTGGCAATGAGAACTGGTGTTCAATATGTGCAGACCACCATGCCTGTTCAAGTACGGAGAGTCTAACTGCTAACAAAGGAATCCGGGCAGCTGTTGGAATAAGTAATAATCTCTGTGATAGAAATGTGAAAAGAAATCCCCATGGTTCTTTGGATTAACCTCAAAGGTTGAGACTCTTAGCTTTGTACATTGTACAAAGCATTTAACTACACTACATTATTGTAAAGCATTAGTGCATTTAAAAAGCTTGAGGACCGATAAGATCAATGGTAAACCTATGCTTCTGTTGTAAATGATGTACCATTTGTGGATGATGTTAGAGTATCATCTCCCTTTTATATTTGTATTAACCAACATATGAGGAGTGTTGGACGTTGGTGAAGGAAAGGTTAAGTCAGACTTTTCACATAGTGACTTTTCACAAAACCCGCCAAGAGATCACTCTTCTGGTCTTCTGGGAACTGCAGTTGCACATCAATCATTCGTACTCTTTAGGATTTCAGAAGAAGAAGACTGTGAACAACTGAACTCGCCTTTGGAAAGGAAAACAATGCCTGCACTTCCATTTGTGCAATTCAAGCTGGAACTGGCCATTTTAAATTCGTTAAATTAGGAACTTTCCAGTGTTTGGGTTTCCAGTACATTAAAGGGCATATTTTGTGTTGCATATTTAAAATGAGAGGGATTGTTTACAAAAAAAGTTTTAATTTTTTTTCATCCTAAAAGAAGGAAGCTAGAACCAAGCAGTGGGAGAAATATGATACCTGATCAATAATTCCAGAAAGGACGTAAGTGGATGGGGTGGGCAGCCAGCTATGCTTCCTAGTTGGTTTTATTTTTGGGTTTTGTTTTGTTTTGTTTTTTTAATTTTAAAAACCTGTCCAAAGGACCTTGAAATGCTTTTCAAAGGGAACAAGAACTAGAGATGAAGAGGACTCTTTTCCAGGAAACATGGGCAAAGGACATTGATGCTGGGCTAGAGCATGTATTATGGAATTTTTATGTTTTTATGTAAGCATGAAACAGTACAGTATGAGAGAGAAAGTAACCCATGAAAACGCTGTCTGTTACACTTATACTGTAGTACCATTTTATATGTCGTGTAAACAAAAACATTGAACAAAGCAAAGGTGATGTATGTATATGAGAAAATTAATTGTATGATACCATTCCAGTACATTTTGTTGTACATTTTAGTCATATTGATTTTTTTCCCATTGTTTATAAAGGATGCGGTTTGTACAGTCTCCAGCTAGTACACACATTAGAGAAAAGAATAACTAGAAGGAAAAAAAAAATCAAGAGCAGAATATTTGTGAATTGCAGTTGTGTCAAAGATAGCCTAGCTGGCCTTATTTGTGAAGCATAATTGCTTTTAGCATATGGAAGTATTTTTTCACATTTTCTTTGTATAAAATTTGTATTAAACTAAATATCTTTTTTGATTATTGTGTTTCTTTGTGATTACAACAGGTGACACAAGATATGCTTTGGGATTTCCCAGTTTTTTCAGGGCTCCTCAGTTTCTTTTTTTTATTAAACTGTTTCAGAAAAAAACGGTTCATGTTGGATTTCCCTTTTCCTTCTGAAAGCCAGGCTGTCTTCATGTGCACCTTTTACAAAACTCATCTGAGCACCATTGTTAGGGTGAAAATAGGCTTTTGGCCTTTCAGTGTCTTTGATGTGGTTACGCCATCAATATATGGTGGTGGTGGCAAGTTGAGAGCAAACATGTTCAACCCACAGTAAGTCGCATTACAAAACAGACTTTGCTGGATGGTGTACAAAATTGCTTGCAAAAGCAGCATATATACATTGATTTGAGATGAGCATGGCTGAGCAGTTGTGGATCCAGCCAACAGGTCCCCCAGGGACAGAGGAGGAGGCTGCCCTCTCCACTGTTTCCTCAACCCCCTCATTCACCGCTCTGCCCCAATGCCACACCAGCCTCCATTTCAGATCTGTACAATGGCAGGGGCAGGGCCAAAAAACACCTCTCCAAGAAACTCCCTTTTTTAAAACCATGTATCAAAGGAGGTTCAGCCCAGCTCATGCTAGTTTTTGTTCATTTTTCCTTGCATGGAGGTTTTCATCAGCAGTGGTTCTCAAACGTTTTGGTCTCCGGAGCCTTTATGCTCCTAGAAGTCTCAGGAAGTCCTGTTGGCACTGCATGGAGTTTTTGGGAGCCCCCAGAACATCAGCACAAGCTGGACAGAGGGCAGATGGTGACCACTTCAGTGTGCTTGTGGAGGCACCGAAGGGGTGTCGGAGGCCCACAGCTCCTAGAAACACACATTGCAAAATGCTGATCAAGGAGAATATTCAGATACACCACCACATCTGATCGGAAGTGATAATAATCCATTTATGTAAAACCTCCCTCTCCTCTTGCTGTGTGTGTGTGTGTGTGTGTGTGTGTGAGAGAGAGAGAGAGAGAGAACCCAATATAGGTGAAGAGTTTCCTTAGTCCTGCACTACATGGAAAGAGCAACATCAACCTGCCTTTAGTCAAGAAACTATAAGAGGAAGAAGGCATATTGTTTGAGGGCTCAATACTGAGCCCTCCACTGCAGGCGGTATGAGTCCTGCGTCCTAAACCCAGTAGGAGGCAGCAACAGTGTAGTGCAGGGCAAGGGGAGGTTTTCCCCTTGAACCCAGGTAAGCCCCAGCCAGCCCTATGGATCTGCTCAGATGTGCGCCTGCTGATTTGAAGGTGTGGGTGAACTTGCACAGCAGCAGCCCAAATAGGGGCCGCCCTGGCTGGGGATGGGGCTTAGGATTTGGCGCAATGGCTGTCGGCCGTTGCCACCCACTGCGCTGCCCTGTTATGCCCCCGGCACCTCTGGCATGCCCTCCGCACCCCCAGTTTTGTAATTGCAGGATTGCGCTCTCAGTCTTGTAAAGGTAGGTGGTTCCTGCTAGTGTTTTAAAAAGTGGTGCCCAAAAGTTTGGGAACCACTGCCCTAGTCCAATACTGTACATACCAATACTAAGCATAAGTGCGTGTCCTTGAACACTGATGGAGTTTAAGTTGCAGCTAGCAATTTTCCGGTTCAGTTTCACTACACAACTTGTGAGATGCAATGACGCATGCTTTTCATATTGAAATATGTTTTTCTGGAGCAATTCCTCTGGAACCAAGGCACTGTCAACCGATTGAGCCCTGCCTACTTTTGCTGTGGTGGAAGGAAGGCTGCATCTGGATAATCTGTTATGAAGACAGACGAAAAGTAAGTCTTGTAAGACTCGGGCTTACTTAGTTCACTGGGTATATTTAAGATTCTGTTGTATGTTGGACTGTACAGGGTGTGAAGTGGAAAGTGTGCACAAATTTTGGTATAGTAAAATACTGCATGAGCAAAGCATATAATGAAATACGATTAACTGATCTTTACCCGCCACTGGCATCTCAGGGGGAAAAGTCTGGCTGGGAGCCCAGGTCTACCCGCAGTCCTAACGATGAAAAGAACAGGTGTATTGTCCAGCTCGTCCAGATGCTCAGGGCATCTCCAGGGAAGTGCATTACTCCCCCTGGTCCCTCTTCTAGCTTGCTTTCCTGGTGGTTCTAATGGTGGGTGGGAGAATGCGGATTCCTCTGATGTTTCCCCTTAAATTGTATACATGGTAAATATAAGTATAAACTTAAAAGAGTATGGTCTGGACCAGCACAATTCGTGTCATCTCAAAGACTAACAAATGTACTACAAGGATTACAACTCACTTAGATAAAAGCCTAGTGCGCACCTCCCTCAGTGCATAGGACCATGCAGTGTGGGGCTTTGGGGTCGTATCTTTGAGGGGGCAGGGCTAGCCCGCTGTGGTGCTGGTGGCCCAAAACAAAACATCAACTGGCTGGGTTTTTCTTACCTACCTTTAAGCTTTAACATCACAGACTGTAGCTCTTACAGTCTGATCCCAACTCACGCTGCCTTGTATCCAGCACTGGGCTGGGGCTGGCTGCAGTGCAACCCAGGGTAAGGAGAATGAATTCCCCTTATCCTGTGTTGCATGGGAGCCACCTTAAAAGGGCTACTTGGATTTGCGCCAGTGAAATCGCTGATTTAAATCCAACCGACCTTCGGACATTGGGGACGGGGTGGTGGATCTGGCCTCGGTCGGCCAGGCCGGTCCAACCCCCCTTCCCAGGCCAGGCTGCCCACGGTTCCATCTTTTACCCGCGCCAATCTGCCTACCTGACCCCCCCCCCCGCCCTTCCCCTCAACACCAGCCTCTCAGGCCGGCTAATACTCAGCAGCCATAGTCCTGGAATTGGCGCAGGGGTGCCATGCATCTTTGTGTTGGCCACCCCAAATCCTGTTACAGGCACGCACATTTGCAACACTCCTGGGCTGGCACAAGGGATTTCTACTAGCCCTTCTCCCAAGTTGGTATTTTGCTCTCAGTTAACTTCGTCATATACTGTATCTCTAGCCTGTCCAGGCCTTTTGTGATCGATTTTGTTATGTCTTAATGAAGTGGTTCCCAGACTGTGGATTGGGACCCACCTGGTTGTTGGTGGGTCATGAAACTGACAAGCTGATAGTTGACAAGGAAAATGTATTGAGCTCTATGGAAACCAAAGCAGAACAAGACAACCCATGCGTGTTTGTTTGCGAGTAGGTAAACGTACCTCTGCTCTTATTGAAGGCCAGGAGAGGGGAAATGCAAGCCATGGCCCTGATCTGATTAATATGGAGTTCAATACATGCTCCAGAAGATGGCCCCCAACCATTGTAAAAAGGATAAAAACAAAGGCTTCAGTGGCTCATAAAGTAAAACTTTCAGTTGTAAAGCTGGGTGGTCCTGATAGTTTCCCTTTTAAAAAGTGCTAAAACATTTGGGATCCACTGTCTTAGTGGGTTCTGCTCCCCCAAAGCACACTCCATAGTGAATGTGCTAGTTTTTAATGTGCTACAGGATTCTGCTGTTTTTGCTGCAACAATGCCTTTTGCATACACCTCTGGATATCCCAGAATAGACTTTGTCCCAAGCTAGGGATGTTAGTGAGAGTTTGCTGCCATCAAGTGGCTGTATCTGGGAATTAAGGATTAACAGGGAAAACTGGGAAATAAGGACTACCGTATATGGGGGGTAATGTATAGGTTATGTATAGGTAAGATAAAGGTACAGATATTGCTTTTGTGATGTGATGCCTTTGTGGTGTCTTTCTCAAGAAAGCACTTATGCTTACACTTTCTTATACTTTACATGATCCTCTAACCATAGTATTTCATCATTGGGAAAATGATATTCTGAGCTTCCACACTGCACTAGTTCTCAAGTAGCATTGGCAGTGCAAGTTGGGGTGTGTGTGAAGCAACCTTACCTGTGCATCAGGAGAGGGGCAAGCAGGGCCAGCTTTAGGGCAGCAGGGCCCAATGCAGGGCATTCCAGTGGGGCCCCTAACCCTCCCTGAAGGGGGCCCCACGCATCAAGAAGAGCGCCTGTAATGCCACATGCAAAGTGCAGCACCTGGAAATAGTTGGTGACATGCTGACATCACTGCCAACTGCTTCCAGAAGCCCATTTTTGGCCATTCAGAGGCAAGGGCAGGTGGGAGGGCCCCAGGTAAAGCTGCTCTGTTAGCCCCACTGATTTACAGCCCGTAGAGATCCCGGCTGCAGCAACGAATGATATGCTCAGTGCTGGGGCAGTGTGATGACATTAGCTGCATTGGCTTCAGGCCGGCCCTAGGGGCAGGCCACATGCACTCACAAGACACACATATCCTTTTGTGTGGGGCTGGTTGGAATGTATAATTCAAAGTGGCTCTCAAAATAAATGAGGAACAATCTGTATCTTGGATTGTGAACTGATCACAAAACATAAACCGCCATTTCTTGAGTTAATGCATAATAAGAAACTGCAGTTTAGTCGCAGATGAAAGCAGAAACATACGCCTTCATCGAATGAGGAAACCTGAAGTGCGCTGCAGCTTGTTTGCAATCATCTTTACCACTTACCTGTGCACTCAGGGCAGCTGGCCTGCTCCGTATCCTGTGCAGGGCTGGGGCTGGCTGCTGCACAACACAGAGTAAGGGGAGTTAATTCCTCTTACTTCATGGTGCGTGGCAGCCATCCCAATAGGGCTACTTGAATCTGCACCAGCAAATTCATTGATGCAAATCTGAATGGCCCATGTAATGCTGCTTGGGCCAGGAGTGGGGGTCCTACCCTCTCCCGGTCCCAATCCACCTCCTGGACCCCCTCCTACTTTCCTCCAGACCAAATATGCTTCTGTTCCACTGCATTAGCCGGATCCCTGTCCTGAGCAGCATTAATGGGCTGCTCAGATTTGCACCTGTAAAATCATGGGCGTAGGTCCATGTAGCCCCATAGGGTTGACTGGTGTGCACTATGGGGTAAGGGGAATAATATCCCCTTACTCTGATTTACGCCCCAATCTGTTCCTAGCCTGGATACAGCGCAGGCCAATCGGCCTGCCTGCTCCAATGCAAGTTAGGATTGCACCCTAAACGTCACAGGGATTGTTCTTGACACATTTATGCTGTTCCTGCCCTAATCTATATATATATTAAATTGGGTGTGGGTGTGTTTCAGCATAGCTCTGGAATGCCTGGAGTGATTTACACCAAACTTGGTACACATATGCCTTACACTCTGGAAAGAAATACTGCAGGGGTAAGACACTCCTAGCACCCCTAGGGGGTGACCAGTAAAAATAATCGAAAACAGCCGATATTAGTATCAAATCCATAGTTTTCGGGGTTGCTGAGATGAATGGTGACACTCCCGATGCCGTTTAAGTCCAAGTTCGGCCCCCATCAGGATGGGGGGTGAGAAGGGGTGCAAGATACAGTGCTTTACTACGGAACCTCGACCCACCAAAACTTTGCAACGGCACAAGGCTGTGTGTCAAGAAGATGCTGGGTAATGTAATTGAAGCGACTATCTTAACAAGAAAGGGAGAGGGTGAAACAGTTTTTATCCCACAGATAACACTCATTCCGATGGATCTCCCTTTTAATTTTAAGAGATTGCAATTTCCAGTGAGACTTGCATTCTCGATCACGATCAACAAGTCACAGGGGGAGTCTCTTAAGTACTGCGGAGTGGATTTGAGATTGCCATGTTTCTCCCACAGACAACTTTATGTTGCTTGCTCAAGGGTGGGTTCACCCAAGAATTTATTTATTCTTGCTCCTGTAGGTGAAACTAAAAATGTTTATAATCAGGTTCTGAGTTAAATTAATATTATAGTGAATTTGTAAAAGGTTTTACTTTATAATTTTTATACTGTACTTATCCTTTTAATTACCTGTACATAAAATTACTTCGATTTTACACTACAGATAGAATTCATTCCTTTTTCTGTCTAATAGAAGCTTGGAATACATAAATACCTGGGCAACGCCGGGTAAGGACCAGCTAGTTCATTATATAAGGACTTTGGCAGAGAATGTATACATACTGAAGAAACATGGAATGTTTCCCAGAGCACCGGGATTCATACATCAGCCTAATTTCTTTACCACCACCCTGTTAAGCATTTCTGTGTTGTATTAATTTAAACAGGATTATTCAACACATAGGGACGTGGTGGCACAGCGAGTTAATCCGCTGTTGCTGGGCTTTCGACCGCAAGGTTGGGAGTTCGAGACTGCGTGACGGAGTGAGCTCCTGTTGCTTGTCCCAGCTCCTGCCAACCTAGCAGTTCGAAAGCACCTAAAATGCAAGTAGATAAATAGGGACCACTTTGGTAGGAAGGTAACGGCGTTCCGTGCGCTACGGCGTAGAGTCATGCTGGCCACATGCTTGGACAAAAACGCCGGCTCTAAAGGCTTTGAAACGGAGATGAGCACCGCCCCCTACAGTCGGTCACGACTAGACCATTCGGTCGTGGGGAAACCTTTACCTTTTTATTCAACACATGCTTAAATCTCTCCTAGTGCAATAAATTGGACTTGAAAGGACTAAACTCTTGTAGGCTCATATTTTTTTGCAATACTTGTTTGCAATACTATTTCCTGTGTCACCACCTGTGCTTTTCTCTACAGACATGTCTCAGTATCCCCTGGGGTTCCATTCCAGAACCCACTGGGGATACCTAAAACCGTGGATACTGGGGATGCCTTTTTAAAGATAGGGGAACAGCAGGGGTTTTGCTGTTGCAAGATAAAAAAAAAAGAAAATTTGTTTAATGTTCCCCAGTCTTTTTAACAGGAGTCCTATTATCCATGGTATCTGTGGATGAAACTGTGGATGAATCAGTAGCTACTGGGGCATGCCTCTACAGCAAAAATGCAAGTGGGGGATACTAGTGAAGGAGCCATACTGTCTTTGGCCAACTAGAAAAGTCTCTAGGATGATTACATATGAGGCTCCGTTAGAGCAGGCGGGGAAGTAGCTTGCCAGACCTTTCCCTTGGAAGCTGCTTGTCTCTCACCATGACAAGCCACATCTTGTCAAAAGCAATTTATCTCTTTTTAATTATAGTGTTTCTGCAGCAGTCCCTTTGGCACCTGCACTGCGCTAGGAAGATGTGAATGCAGCCACGCCCTGGCCATAAATCAACACTTGCCGTCTCTCTAGCACCTAAACCATGGAGCCCATGAATGATTGCTTTGGGGACAAAGGCCTAAACAAGCAAGCCTGAACTAGTTCATGGGATTTTGTCCATGCAGGACAGTTTGAGCGGGGGGGGGGGGAGGCTACATCAGCATCACTTAGCAACATCTTGAGAACAATTGCTGTTCTAAAGACACGGCCTCACAGTTCAACAGAGTTGAGCCCATTGATTTCAATGATTACGTTGGACGGCAGCCAAAACTTGCATTCTCCAAACACTGAAGTAAGCAACATGCTGTGAGCCTGTGTTGTGGCTAATACATCTACATCATAGGTTTTCCTTTGCTTGCCTTATGTGACCGAAGTGTGCATGTTGAGGGGAGATGCTATTCATTCTCTGGAAATTCAAAGACTGATGCAGTTGATTTGAGAAGGGATTTGCTATGATGCCTGAACAGCTGGCACAGTATCTGCCACCGCCTCCTTTGAGTCAGATTTTGTGTTTGTTTTTTTTTGCCTGATGCTGATATTTTGTGCTGCTGCTGCCTGGTGCAGAATTTTGGACGACGCCCATGCATGTGTGTACACCACACTCCAGAGGCTGGGGTTTATTAAAAACCACCATAACCTGCAGTGTTCAAGTAGGCACTTCAAAACATAGGATGCTGCCTCATACTGAGGGCGTAATCCTAACCTGGAGTTAGGCCAGCACAGTTAGGCTGGGAAAGTTTGGCTGCAAAAAAGGCAGCGTTGTCATCCACAAATGAAGTCCCGGAACGCTGGAAGGGACTTACGCGGGGCTTCGCTGTGATTGGCTGCCCGCCTGTTTTGTTCCGCAGCTGCCCTGGCTTCGAGGGGTGCTTGCTCGCCGGGGGAGACAGGTGGGGGCACGCCAGGTGCCTGGGCAAGCAGCGGGGGGCCGCGCCAACCGGGGGCAGCCCCCTCTCGAGGCCAGGACACCCACAGAATGAAACGGGCGGGCTGCCAATCACGCAAAGGTCCCGCCCACGTCCCTCCCAACGTTCTGGTAGTTCATTTGCGGATGACGAAGCTGCATAAGGGCCACTGTAAAGTTATGTTTGCACCGCTCTCTGAGTCAAACAGGCCAACACACAGACGTGGGCCATTCTCCCTGACTCCGAGAGCAAACATGCTTTATGGTAGCCCTTGTGCCAGCCAAACTTTGCCGGTCTAACTGTGCCGGCCTAACTCCAAGTTAGGATTGCGCTCTCAATCACACCGCTGCTTCAGAACTGGGGTCTTGCAGTTTTCCAAATAATGGCATGTCTGTCCTAATTCAGTAGCTCAGTGCTCTTTTAAACACCAGGACCCACTTAACCAACAGTCCATCGCACAGCACCCAGGGCAGCCATCTTTGAAAATATGGGAATATTGGACACTGAAAAGGGGGAGGGCGGGCTGTGCAGTTATTTTGCTTGTGTCAAGGTTGTAAATAGGCTTTTCCCCCTTTTTCATTCACTTTGCTTTTATAAAATGGCTGAGAAATAACCCAGCATATTGCTGCATTCTCAGGAAAGCAGCAGGCTCTGGAATCATAATGATGGCACTTCTAGCCACGACATCACTTTGTGGATTCTGGGCAGGTTATCATTCTAAGAAGTGTGTCCCAGTGCTAAAACGTCTCAGAACCACCGCACTAGACAAAAAAGACTGTCTTTATTCTTAATAAGAATTGTTAATAATATTTGAGGCCATGCGCTCCTGAGTCTGCTAGGGGCCTTACATATAGTATATACATATACTATAATAAGCCTTTAATTGGAATCTTTAATACTGTGTAGACATTTGCTAGACTATCCCTAGAAATGAAGTTCAAAGACTGTTCCCCCAAATCTTTACAGTCATTCCAGGGCCCCCAGAAGGCTGAACTGGAGAGCACAAAGTGCGATTAGGGACCAGAGAAAAGGCTGAAATTTGGTTCACATGTGATCTACAGCATGTCAATTACTAGAGAAAATGGGAAAATGTGACAATTTGGGGGTATGAAGATTACCCCACACCACAGGTTAGCATTCCAGCTATTTTCTTCTGCAAACCAGGCAAGAGTACTAGCAAAGTTGTTTTTTTTTTTTTTTAAGATTTCAAAAACTTTTTGTGACCCACCAAACTTCGGCTCACAACCCACTGGTGGCTCTCAATACACACTTTGCGAACCACTGCAGTAATTCATAAGGTCCTTGCCAAAGCGGGAGGATGTAGAATTGTTAGCTTGATGTCGATGTATATAATGTAGGGCACAATCCTAACCAACTTTCTAGCACCAGGGGAAGGGCAATGCAGCTCCGAGGTAAGGGAATAAACAGTCTCTTATTTTGAGGAGGCCTCTGTGGCTACTATTCCATTGCAGGATGTAGCACATGCTCCATTAGCACAGTTATGTCAGTGCTGGAAAGTTGGTTAGGATTGTGCCCTTAGTCGATGTATACCTTTTGGTCAAATGATAAATGATTCCATTGGTTGATTCTTTTCTTCCTGCTTTTGTATTCCAATGAGGAAAATGGTTCCCAAATTCCTAGTAGGGTAGTAAAGGCACTATGAGAATGATAATTTAACAATATGCTACTGTGGGAGGAGCAGGAAAGAAAAGCAAGGTGAAGAATCCCAAACAAAACGGCACCAAGCTGAAGGAATAGAAAACCACAAGTAGCGCCTGTGGTTATCCTGGAATGGCCCTTGGAGTCTGAGATCACGGTTCCATAAAGCTGTTTGGAAAGTTATTTTGTTGCACAGTGACAAAGATGGTAGCAGCTGCTGTACCCGGATGCCAAAGTGAATCTTCCCAGCAAAGGTTGTCCTTCAATTGATTTCACAGACATAGGCAGTGCAAGGCACAGGCATTTATGGAAGTAAACAATGGTTGAAATCTCCCACCCAAGAAAGCTGGGTATGAGGTCAGCTTGAGCCCAAATAATTGGATTGCACTGGGCCCAGCTTGAAAAGCCTTTAATTGGAATCTTTAATCTGAGCAGCACTTTTTTGTTTCAGTTCTCTCCTGTACACCTGCCAGCTGAGATTTCCATGCAACTCTCAAGGGAGACCCTGATGATGATCTCCCACACAAAATAATATTTTGACTTCTATTCCAGGAGCCAAGACAGGCTTGGCTGAAATCCAGGCAGAGTACAAATCCTATGAAAACAGAACAGGGCTTGACTTGCAAAAATCCCACATTAGCATTCCCCATAGTAGCCTTCATGCACTTCCCTGCTTGAGACTCAGTGGGGGCCTGGGCTGGAATAATGGAATCCAGCAACGTGAACACATGGAGTGCATTTCCATGGCTTTGTTACAACCATAACTGGGGGTGTTAAGACATCTGAAAGACTGCTTTTTTAACCTGGAAATAAAAAATAAACTGGTGTCCAAGGCCATTATTGTTTCCTGAAGGGAATGACGGGCCACGGCTGTCGAAATAGTGGAGCCTTAGGTTGGCCACTTACAAAAAGTTGTTCCTGGGAGTTGACAACACTCATATCAACATCTTTGAGGTCTGGAATTCTGCTTACAGTCTCTTTTGCCATTTCTGCAAGGGAAACGTGAATTTGAAGGAGGAAACACTATGTGACAGTACTGTGCTAAACTGTTTCAAAGAAGTCATGCTCAGATATAAACGTATAGAACAGGTTAGCTATAGATCAGGAGAAATCTGAATGTTGAGGAGGCAACGTTTCATTCCTCACAAGGAAACGGTATTAAAATTGCTCTTAATATCTTCTGACAAAGAGGACCTAGCTCAGAATATTGGTGTTTTGTTACCTTTACACATCACATAATATTAATGGTTATGTTTATTTGGGCATATTTAAACAAAATTCATGGACAAAGGTGTCTGGATTCCAGAATAGTCTGGATTTTGGATGTCCAGGTAAGGGATAATCTACCTGTACTCCACTTACTGAACCTTTATCATTGTTCTTTTTCTTTTTCTAAAACGTCAGGATTTGCAACATGCAAATGCTGCAATATGCAACAAGATTGCCAGTGGCAAAGGAAGACAGGGCTTGTCTTAAGAGCAAGGTACAGCTGGACATAGGTGAAGCTGGCCATTGCAGCAGATGCAGCTTATCTCACTCTTAAAGGCATGGGAAAACTGCCTTCCTCTGCTTCTGGACCACATTGGATGTTGGCATTCAAAATATTCGGCATCCATAATATTCAGTACAACTGTGTTTTTTGAAAGGAAGGAATATCCCTTGAAATCTAGGGTGTTTTTTTATTCCTGACTCAACTAGGATAGAACTGTCTCCATTAGCCACCTTTCCATCAGGTTGCATCTGGACGTGTAGTGAGAAAATGATGCCTAGCTAGAACCAAGTACCATTTCATGCAGTTGTCGCAGTACCTGAGTTTGCTTCTTTGCCTCTTCCCTCCCTGACCCTTGCCCCTTCTGTTGTCTCCCTATTCATGGGTAAACCATTGCTTTAAACTTGGCAGGAAAACAGCACGTTAATGTAGTTAAATAAGTAATGGTTTCAAGGCAAACTTCATTCCGGAAATATAATATTTGGCAATAGATTTACTTATGAATAGGTTGTATTGTGGCTGGCAGACCTGAGGGAGTTTAGAGTCCTTTTCCTGAATCTGTTGTGGATTTTATTTGGGTTTTTTTTCTCTTGCAGGTGGATAACGTCTCCCCTTCTTGTAAGATGACTATTGCTATTTAACAGCTATGGCACATACAAACATGTGACAATCCCTTTATATCAAGTGCACAGTATTGTCTGTGCTCACCAGCTCTTCAGACAGGGGTCTTTCCCAGTCCCTGAATGAAATGCTGTGGATTGATCCCATAACACATGTACTCTACAGCTGAATTATGGTCCCTCCCCAAGAGATGGCCTCTCTTTTCCATGGTGCTGGGTTGGAACCTCCCACCCCCAAAGTGAGAATCATGACCTCACAAAGACCACAGGAAAGTCATAGACTTCATAGGCTTGACTAGTATAAACAACTCCTAACACCTCACATTGAAGCAAGGCTGTTTGCTGGTTAGGCTGAAACAGATTAACCAGCTACTTCTCTAGCGTAACCCCACACACTTGATTTGTCCTCCACATATCCCTGATCATTAGCTTCAACCATCTCACATGGGTTACAGCTGATGGTTCTTTCCAGCTCTGGCTCTGGGGAAGTCTGGTGCTGTCCCATGAATGTGGGTTGGTGTTTAGCACATGTAGGAACTTTTCCTCTCAAAGGCTTTGTGTGTCCATAGAAACTGGTCTAGGACAAATAAGGACATTCCATACTTGTAAATTGTCCTGTGATTGCCTGCAGTAGGGGAATGGGGATGAATGCTAAACAAATAAAAACCCAAAACCATATTGGCTAGGGTGGAGGGAAACAGACAGATTTGGCAAACAAAAATGGGCACTGGGGAAGCACATACTAGATCACCATAGGCCTCTGAACACTTATGTACATTCATGAAGTATTGCCTAATTCCTCAACAATAAGCTATGCCATCAGAATGTGGCAGGTTAATACAGTAACCTCAAGACGTGAAGCAGAACTTAGCTTATTGATTGGCAAGTGCTAAAAGATCCAGCTTTGCTGTCTATCAGTGATCGGCTTTCAGCTGGCCAAGCATCCCCTGAGATTTGCTGTCCTAATTCAATTTGTTCATCTCCTGGAAGCCTGACAGCATTTTTTTTTGTAGTTTTCCTTCTTTCTCCCTTTGGTTTCCTGTCCTTGCCTTGGAGCCAAATTTATTTCTGTTTCTTACAATAATTCACCAGCAAAGTCTCAAGCCAGAAGGGTGAGTTCAGCTCCACTCGTCTCTCATTCACCCTTGGATCTAGTAATTATCGTTTTAAGAGGCCCAGGGCAATCACATCCATTCAAGTGCCTGGGATACTGTCCCTTCCTGATGCTTCAAGACTCCCTTTCTCCAAGAAGATAAATGCTAGGGATAAATCTTGCAAATAAAGATTTATCCTGCATCTTTCTTGTACACAAGACATGTATACATATAGTTAGTACTTCCTCACAGTTGTAGTTTATTGTCCCTTCTTTCTCTTCAACCTCATGACATGGCAATGCAATAGAAATGAGTAGGGTGAAAGGATGGAGCAAGAGGAATTCAGGGATGATGTTGTGCTATACAGGCATGCCCCGATATCTGCTGGGATTCTGTTCCGGACCCCACCGTGGACACCTGGAACCGCGGATACCAGGGACACTTTTTTAAAGATAGGGGAACATAAATGGTTTTGCTGCAACATAGTAAAACACTGTTTTAAATTCTTAGAAAGTTTCTATGCATCTGAAGGTTGTGTAGAGTGGGAACATCTGCTTAACTTTTCCCTTTAGTTTAGCAGTATAATGGGAAAACACCAGCCTTGTGCCTGGTGGAATTCTCCTGCTTGATCACTTGTATACTTCTCAAAAGCTGGAACTATCAGCCCCAAATCTTCTGGCCTGAAGCACCCTGTTGATATTTTAGCAGAATAAGGCCGTTTGGATTTAGGGCGCAATCCTAACCTGAAGTTAGGCCAGTAAAGTTTTGCCAGCACAAGGGCCACCATAAAGCACGTGCGGACCACTCTCAGAGTCAAGGAGGATGGCGCACGTCTGTGTGTTGGCCTCTCCGACTTAAAGAGTGTTTTACAGTGTTTACAAACGTATTTTACAGTGGCCCTTGTGTCCACCAAACTTTGCTAGCTTAACTGTGCCAGTCGAATTCCAGTTTAGGATTGCGCTCTTAGTCTGGTTTTTAAAATGTAAGACAGACACCAACAATGCAACCCTAGGCATGTCTATTCAGAAATAAGCACCACTGAGTTTTAATGAACCTTAGGTAAATATGTGCAGGATTAAAGCCCAAGAAACTTTACTCATGACAAAAACAAATAATCGTTTTAGACTTAAAATTGTAAACATAGTTTTATTGCCATTCTCTCATCACAAGGTAACTCTTCCTCCCAACCATGCGAAAATGAGATGGCAGCCTACGTAGACATGTGCACAGCTCACATGCCACAGTTTTTAAAAACTAGCTATAGTTTGTACACCAACAGTCCCAAATGTGCTCATTTCAAATGGACACGATAATGATTGTTCCCCAAAGTTTACCTTGGAGAAAAAGAGCTATTAAATTAGAATGGGCTGAGTTCATCAAACCCAAAAGATACAAACACAGGTACTGAGCTTAATATCAGAGTAATAGGATTAGTTCATAAATTAAAAAAATACAAAAAAATCATCTATTTCAATCTTTTTTCCCCTCCATTTCCTCAGAAACTCATCTGAACTGACAAACTGTCCAGTAAATATGCCTAGAAAGGCCGTGTCATTTCTTCCCACCCCATTTCCATTTATTAAAGCAAGAAAAAAACCAACCCCCCCTAACGAATTTAACTAGGACTGGTCTTCTGCATGCCTGGAAGTCGTTTGCATGGCAAAAGTTCCACTGAAGTTTGAAGCATCCAAGTGTTGGGTTATTTAAAGATTTCTCCTCCATCCAAAGAAAAAGTAGCTTGGTACAGGGTGTTCCGGGTGCAGATTCTTTTAAAAGCTTTCATACAAAAGAGCTCCACCTCAAGAAAGGCAAATGCAGGGATAGCATAAAATGCCAGTAAAGTAGGCTGTGTCTTCAGGAGTGAAGCGAAGCTCACCGCAGAGACTTCAGGGTCTGCTACAAATATTCCAGTTCTAGTGCGTGTCGCAGAGCCTCAAGATCAGCATGACAAGAGATCCTCCAGAAAGGCATGTTGTGCTAGAAAGATACATGATACATATGTATTTTTCACGTTCAGAAGACTTTTTCAAAATCATTTGTTAAAACACTGGGAATCTACAAATCCAAATAACAGCCAGAGCCATTCTTATGAAATGGAAACATTATTTGGAAATGCATACTGGGAGGGGGATGGATGGAAGGTTGCATCCTGCATCCCAGCTATACACGAGTTGTTTTTCCAAGCCTGTTCAAATGTTATTTCCCCTTGTTATGGTCATGTGATGCCAACAACTCTTTCTGGTGGAACTGGAAGAGTTTTTCTCCTGTCTGTGTAATAGCAGAGATCAGGGTTATTCATGGAACTTGATGGGCAGTAGATTCAGGATAGATAAAGTATTTATTCACAAGTGCATGATAGATATAGAGAACTCACTGATGCAAGACACAGTCATGGCCAATAACTTTAGGTGGCTTTAAAAGAGGACTAGACAACTTCATGGATGATAAAACTGTCAGTGGCGGTGATGGAATCGCCTCCAAATTTAGAGGCAGATTCAGCAGTAATTCACTGATTATCAGTTGCTGGGAATTTATAGAAGGAAACACCCTAGAAAAAAGGCGCCTGAGTGGGGACATGATTGAGACATACAAAAATTATGCACGGAAGGGATAGAGTCGATAGAGGGATGTTCTTTTCCCTCTCTCAAAACACCAGAACCAGGGGGCATCCGCTAAAACTGAGGGTTGGGAGAGTTAAAACAGATAAAAGGAAGTACTTTTTTACCCAGCGGGTGGTTAGTCTGTGGAACTCTTTGCCACAGGAGGTGGTGATGGCATCTGGTCTAGATGCCTTTAAGAGGGGATTGGACGGATTTCTGGAAGAAGAGTCCATCGTGGGCTATAGGCCATAATAGATTGTGCAACCTCCTTACATTAGTAGTAGGCTAATACCGGGTGAATACCGGGTGCAAGGGTGTGGCAAAAATACCGGGTGAATACCGGGTGCAAGGGAGTGGCAAAAAGACGCAAGCGTCTTGTGTCTCATGCCTCCCTGGGGCACCTGGTGGGGCCGCTGTGAGATACAGGAAGCTGGACTAGATGGGCCTTTGGCCTGATCCAGCAGGGCTCTTCTTATGTTCTTATGTTCTCACCTTTATGCCCTTCTCACCTCTCACCTTTATGCCCTTCTCACCTCTGTGAGCTTTCCAGAGGCATCCTCTTTCCAATGTGGGAAAGAGGATGCTGAACTACATGGGTTTTTGGTCTGATCCAATAGATGTATTAAGTTCTTGTGCTCACATCCAAAAGTGTCTTCATGCAAGAGGACTGGCCCAGACTACTGAAAGTAGAAAATCTAAAGGGCCCACCTCTGTCCTCCCACCCCTACTGTAAAAAACGAAACCAGGAAACCTAGGAAACTGCTGAATACAGAGTTAGACCACTGCTGCTTGTAGTTCAATACTACTAACTGTTAGTAGTGACTCTCTGGGGTTTCTAACAAGAGTTTTTCTCTGCCCTTCTAGACACATAATTGATTGAACCTGGGATTTTCGACATGCCAACCATAAGGTCTACCAATGAGTTATTAATTCAAAGCGGTTAAGGAGCTTTACATACTTCAGTATAATCTATTTTACATCTTTCCCTACCTCCTCCCAAAAACGAATAGAGGAATCAAACAAGAGTTTGAACTTGCAGCAGGGAAATCTGTTGCTAAATTACATACATGGATCCTTCCATCCCACGTAATAAAGGATATCAGTGTTGAACCAAAAAGTAGAATGTTGAGCTTGAAAAGCTTGTTGAGCTTTGAAAAGTGGTATAGCGTCTAGAATGGGTCCACCCACTGGCATAGCTAATAAAAGTATAGCCCGGTGCAGAGGGCATAATGATGCCCTGGAAGTGACATCACAGCAGGAAGTGATATCACAGTTGTATTGTAATTTTCTTGTTGGATTTGTTTTGGCCATAATGTTAGATAGAATACAGATATTCCAACACAGTCTGTTTCATGGCATTCAGCAATATCCTTACAATGATGGTATTATTCATACTTACCAAGGATTTCACAGTTTTGGCCAGTAGATTCAAACTCAGCTTGTTGCCCTCCTAAAACTTGTTGCCTGCTGCAATTGCACCACCCTGCACTCCTTTTATTTAGCTATGCCCCTGGGTCTACCAGTTTTCATACTGATACCTCAATCTTCAAGGCAGCTTCTGCATTGCACTCCGATTGATATCTTTCAGTTTTTGGTGGATAGTATCCAATGTAATTTATAAAAAGGGATGTGCCTTTTACCAAGTGGACAATGCTCCTGTGACACCACATGCTTGGTATGCACTGACTGACACTCCGTGCTAAAATACAACCCAGACTTCCTCAATGCATGTATTAATACCTATTTGAAGTAATCTACTCCTACCCCCATAGGCAATGAGATAAATCATCTAAGATCACAGGAATTTAATGGCTGAGATGAGATTTAACAGCTCTAAACCTGGCCCTCATATTCATAACTATCACAAATTCTTTTCTCCCTAATCTTCGATCCCACAACCAGTCATAGGTGGGGGGAAAACCAAACACATGGCGAAACAGTGTGATCCTATGCTTACTCGGAATCCAATTCCATGGAGTTAAGTGGAGTTTAGGGACGTGGTGGCGCAGCGAGTTAATCCGCTGTTGCTGGGCTTTCGACCGCAAGGTTGGGAGTTCGAGACTGCGTGACGGAGTGAGCTCCCTTTGCTTGTCCCAGCTCCTGCCAACCTAGCAGTTCGAAAGCACCTAAAATGCAAGTAGATAAATAGGGACCACTTGGGTGGGAAGGGAACGGCGTTCCGTGCACTATGGCGTAGAGTCATTCTGGCCACATGATTGGACAAAAACGCCAGCTCTACAGGCTTTGAAACGGAGATGAGAACCGCCCCCTACAGTCGGTCACGACTAGACCATTCGGTTGTGGGGAAACCTTTACCTTTACCTTTTTTCCAGGAGTGCATGGGATTGAGATCCGAGTGGTGCAGTGGACAACACAATGCAGAACTTGGACCTTGGAGATGTGGGCTACCATCTGAGCAGCTATTAAGATCTCTTGAGTAATTCTCGGGGAAGCTATTGCTACTGAACCAACCTCACAGGGTGAAGTTAAAATGCAATCACCCCACGTTCACTGCCCAAGGTGGATGGGCGAGGTATGAGTGATAAAATAATATAAAATAAATCCAAAATGAGCTGCTGTGTCTTAAAGGAGAAAATGCCAATTTCACCCATTTCTCACCTGCATTTCCCACATGGCTCCGCTTCCATTTAAATGATGTGTTTTTCTTTCGCTAAAGAGAGGCGACGTTGGCAGCCCAGCCACGCCTGCTGCTCAGCTCCCATCAATTTATCACTCGCCCGACAGGTGAAGAGAAATGACCCACTCAGGCCAAGATATCATCAGTGCTGCTGGCGAAGCAGTGAAAGGCGCCCTGTCCTCCCCATGGGCTTCTAAAGCTCAGGTGTGTAGTCACCCGTGCTAATGATCATCATCAATCAAAGGACCTGACAGCTCCAGCAAAGAATGTGTGCCCGTTAATGGGAAAAGAGGCTTAAAGCAGGATACACCAGCAAAGGGGCCTCTTTGAGCACCGTTTGTGAAAAGTATTGCTTAACCCTACTGTCTGGGAGCCTGAGAGCCTTTGATGCACTCATGTGCATTGACCCCCGTTACCTTTGAAGTTCACAGGGGCCCTGTCTAAAGCACCACACCATTGGCACGTCACTTTCTTCCTTTGCATTTCTAGTGTTCTTCCACTTCTACAGTGCCACCACTTTGGGCTGTGTATCACTCAACATGCAGAAATTTATAGCGACCAAAGGACAATGGTGCATGATTTCCCATTTTTGAAAAATGTATAGGGACATATAGATGAGTTTAGATGCCGTGGCTGCCCATCCTGTTGAGAAGGACCAAAGGTCCCTCTAGTCTAGCATCCTGCTTCCCCCAGCAGCCAACTAGATGC
Organism: Lerista edwardsae; assembly: GCA_029204185.1. Taxonomy (NCBI): domain Eukaryota; kingdom Metazoa; phylum Chordata; class Lepidosauria; order Squamata; family Scincidae; genus Lerista; species Lerista edwardsae. The sequence goes on along the minus strand of JAJKFI010000013.1, from coordinate 1,737,930 downwards.
CTCCAGCAATCCTACCAGCTGAGCAAGAAGGCCTTAGCCCTCTCCCACCACTGCTTCCCAGCAAGTGATATTTGGAGGCATTCTGCTACTGAACAAGGAGTTTCCACATAGGCATCATGATTAATAGCCACAGAAAGAGCTATTCTTCTCCATGAATGTCTCGAATCACCATTTCAATCCATCTAAGCCAGGGGGCTCCAAACTCCAGCCCGCAGGCCAGATTTGGTGCCCCCCTGGTCCTTCCCCAGTGTGAGCAGCAGTTTGTGTTCTGCCGGGGAAGCAAAGAACGACCCCAATTACAACTGCCGGGGCTCGTCGCAGCCAGTCTCTTCTGGGATCTGCTGCCCCAGCAAGCTGGAGTTCTATGCATGGGCGACTGGCCACAACAACTCCAGGGAGCTGTAGTTGAGGTCATTTGCAGCTTCCCTGGAAGAATACAAAGTGCAGTTCTCGCTGGGGAAGATTTTCCCCACCACAGGGGAATTTGGAGACACAATTTGGAGACTGCTGATCTAGCAACATTTTACTTTGGTGGTTGTTTTTTTTTTTGCCTGTAAACAGCTTTGTGAACTTGTGTTGAAAAGCAGTATACAAATACTGTTTCATTGATTGATCTAAGCCAACACAGCATAGCAGAGCACACCAGAAGTTAATTATCAATGGAGTAACAAAATACTTTCCCCTGCCCTTTTCCGAATCGCTTGAATGTCAATTTTGTTATATTATCCCACGTTACAAGAGGATAAAAAATTCTCTGTCCACTTTCTCCATACTTATGCATCACTTTAGAAAACTCTATCATGTTTCCCCATTCTGTTATCTTTTTTTCTAAACTAACTTTCCCAATGCTTCAGCTTTTGAGGTTGAGAGTTGTGCAGTGGTCGAGTGATGGCCTTTGGCGTGCTGTGAAAGGATCTGTATACAGTAACTGTTCTGGCCAAACTTAGCCCCAGTTCCCACAATCCACCTTTCAGCTCTCTTTCACCATTGAGCATTGGCCTCTGCCTACGCCTGCAAGTTCCTTGAAGATCTTTGAGATTTTATTGTCCAGAGTGCCAGAAATCCCCATTCCTGCTTTCTTTCAGTTACAACAAATCATTCATTATGTTAAAAGAAAAAAAAGAAGACGCAAAAGCAGAAAGCAGTCACTTGTTATTAGCCAACTGTGCAAGGTCTCTACCTCATGGCACTGTATTCAATCATTCTCCCCACTAGCATTTGAAAATGTAACCTCACTGTAGGAATGAGAAATGGCAGATCTTGACACACTCACGGGTCTGACCCGGCTCCTTATTTATGCGCCCAACAGCATAATTGTTAATCAAGAATAGTTTCTGTAGCAAGCGGAAACTGTTGGAAAGGTCTCAATAGCTGCGGGGTGGGGGGATGAAGGAAGGATTTACTGTAGGAAATTGCTCAAGATGCTTTATGGAGGTTCAAACAGGGAAAATGGGCTAATTGCAAATAGATTAGAATGAGAAGGAATGTCTACCATTGTGGGAAATGAAGGAGAGATAATCAAAGAAATTAGTGTTGAGCTAGAAAGCTCTACCTTTTTTGCCCCCTGTTCCTCTTCAACACCATCTCCTATTACAACGTACACAGCTTTCCGGCCAAACCTCTGCATTATCCTTTCAAAACAGCTCTCTTTCCCTGTGCAATGGAGAAGAAGCAGTCATTTTCTGTGCAAAATGGATGATGGACAGCATAGGGGAGAGTCTGACAATACCCCCCAATTCCATTTCTGTGCTAACATTTTCAGTTGCTTGTTGCACCCAGCAGTTCCCTTCCTTCCCAACGGGGTGATTCTCTCCCACCCCAAAATCTCACGATAAAACACAAATGGGATTGAGCAGAACAAGAAAGAGCCTTGTGAACTACTGCCAGGGCAGACAGATTTGCCAGCGCTGGGATTGTCAGACACAAGTTGGACCTGTCATGCAATCCAGTTTCTGTGGCAAGACAAAATGTTACATGAACACTGAGCCAGAGAAGCACAAGGGTTTTCTTCAGCACTTAGGACTTAAATCTGGTTTGCTTATAATTGTTTTTACTTGTTTGTGTATGTCTGAACTGGTGGGAACGTGCATTACAATTTGGGGGCATTATGCAAATTCATTAGCTTGGATGCAAAGATGCCCTTCCACTTGTAGAAAGCCCATTTTGCTCACAGAAAGGCTGTTTTCCAACTTAACAGGAGAGTGTTGCATGAGAAAAGTGACTCCCTAACCCAGAGATGTTCCTTCATTTGCACAAGTTACTTCGTGGCACTAAGGTTTCTATGTGGCGGTTTGTATCTTCCTTTTTTGCTGCATTTCTCATATTGTAATGCAACCCGCTATACATTGTAGCTCTGGGCAGAAGATTTAGTCGAGAGGGTTAATGCCTCCGTTTGCCTGAAGATAAAGAGCTGAAGATCTGAAGGTCGCCAGTTCGGGACTACCGGAAGTCTCTGTGAGCGGCAGACCTTGTAAACTGCCGCTGATTAAAAGCTGAGCTGTCTCCGGCTGCCTTGTGAGAGGGGGAGTGTGCTGGGTCAGCTGCTTCTCTGGTGGGAGTAGAGAAGCCTCTTATGAGCCAGCAGAAGACAAACATGCGGCTAGAAAGAAGACTAAATCCAGAAAGATCCATCTGTTTGTGTTGTTGTTCTTGTAAGATAGAACGTTCTGTAAAATTGTAAAAACCTTCGGGTTTATGAATAAAGTCTGCCCATGTGACCTGCCTTGAGTTATAGTCAGAGTAATCTGATGACCTAAGAAAGGCAGTATATAAACACGATGATGATGATGATGATGATGATGATGATTGCGAGAAGTCTTCCACCAAGACTTGTGCAAGAGATCATGGAACAGCGCTGTTCCATGCACTTTCTCCTTCTGCTCACCCGCCTTTGAATCAAGCCATTGCGATGGTCAGCATTCATGCACGACTACTGATGTTTGCCAAATTCCAGACCTCTTCTGTGACATATAGATGTACTGTTTGTTCTGTTGATCTTACCTGTCTTTGTTGCACTATAAATATTTTCGATGGGAAAGACCACACCTAGTCCGTACAAGAGCACTTTTGCAAGTGCTGGTATGAGCTGGGTTGTAGTGACCAAAACATTTACACAGTTAGGCCTACAAAACAGAAAATGGTGTTAAAATCAGAGTCGGAGCGAACCCTGCCCTCTAATATTTGCTTTTTTGTTCTATTAGTCCAAACTGAAAGTGGGATGTGAAGTTTTGCCAGCAATGAGTCCCCTGAAATTGGTGATTAACACAGTCAGCGGTGGCTAGACTTTCCAACATTTTTTCTCCCCCATAATTTATTATAACTCAAACCAGTCTGAAACTGCAGTACGTCACAAGTGATCATGCACTGGGGATATAAACGGTGTAAAACCCGAATAGCATTTACACTGTGCCCCCCTTGGGTAGCCTGTTCCCTTTATTACTTTCCCGCTCTCGACAAAAACGTATATCTGGGAGCCAGGAAGGGGGCCGAAGGTTCTCATTTTAGATCTAGCTCCCCATCTTATGTCCAGATGGGCCTCCCACAAATTTGTCCAGAGGTGTCCTATAAATAAATGTGCCTTGGTTGGTTTGGAGAACAGGAAAGGGAAACTGTGCAGCCTGGAGATGACTCCTTAAGCCATTCTTACCGGGAATGTATCAAATCCAGAGCTTTCAGAGCATGTGTTAGCCAGAGATCAGTCAGCGCTTCCAGTTCGGCTCTTAACTGCAGCCAAGTTTCCCTCTTAGGACCTCCTATTAAACCTGCAGATAGAGCAAGCAGCATTCAGAGCCAGCTCCAGTGGGAAGGCATGGAATAGCTTACACATGGCCTTGCAAAGTCATACAATCGTAGAGCTGGAATGTACCAGAAATCCATCTAGTCTAAACGGATGCCCCAAAGGCAGGACCATCCACCTGCCAGTCACCTACGTACACCCCACTGCCCAATTAAGAAGAGTGTGCTAAAAATGGAGGCAAACTTTATTTTTCCTTGTAACGTATGAAATCAAACTGACACTTAGTGCGTCATTTTCTTACACTGTGTGAACGTGTGGATTTATTTTTAGTGTATTTTTAAACTGTTTTTGGGGGGGAGGCCCAAGCAGCGGCGGCATTCAGCTGGTACGCTGGGTGGGACTTACCTTTGAGCGGCAGTTCACCCGTTGCGTCACTGCGCGTTCCGCCGCTAGTGGCGGAACGCGGCATGACGCAACGGGCGGACTGCCGCTCAAAGGTAAGTCCCGCCCAGTGTACCGGCTGAATGCCGCTGCTGGGCCCAAGTATGGCTTCAGGTCTCCAAGTTATGTAGATACCCATAACAGTCACAACCACTGCTTAAACCTAGCTCTCCTAGCCCCTTTGGGCAGCTGTTGTGCCGGTCAGGAGAGTTTATCTGGTGGGAGAGCCTGAGGGGCTCACTCCTTGCCTATAGTCCCCAGTCCAAGCTACAGAGAACTGGCATCTAGCCACAGCCTTTTTGCTTTGTCCTGAAACACAAGAACTCCATTTCATTTACTCCCTTCGGCATTTCCTTCTTCCTTCTTTCATCTCAGATATGCCCAAACCCTCAGTTTTCAATTCCCAGTTTCTCCTGTGTAGTCTACTTCCTCTCATCTCCATTTTCTCCCCTCCTGACAATTCCAAATCACTTTCCCATTCTTTCCCTTTTTTTCATGTCTATAGCAAGCTTTTAGGCCCGAGCTGTTAAGACTTGCTAAGGGCGCAATCCTAGCCTGGAGTTAGGCCTGCACAGTTAGGCCAGCAAAGTTTGGCTGGCATAAGGGACACTGTACAGTATGTTTGGACCACTGCTGGAGTCAGAGAGGCCAGCACACAGACATCCTCGACTCTGAGAGTGGTCGAAACATGCTCTACGGTGGCCCTTGTGCCTGCCAAACTTTGCTGGCCTAACTGTGCCAGCCTAACTCCAGGTTACTATTGAGCCCTAAGGAATATTGAACTGCTTGATTTTGATCCCCTCACCTATTATTATTAAATTGGCCCCACAACAAAATTTGTTTGTTGCAGCTTTTACCCTTGCTTCCCTCTTCAGTCCTTGCTGAACCACTAAGCTATGCCATTGGCCGTTACTCAGGGTCCCAGCACACAAGATAAACTTCCCCCCTGTGTGTGTGCTAACACATGTTTAAAAGCACATCCAGTCACACCTGCCAATATTTATAACCATCATGGCTCGGACTTTCAGAGGTGCCTGCCAAGTTTCCCGTCGTAGGGTCTAAATCTAGCATGCCTCTCTTGCCCAATACATGCCTGCCTGCCTGGTGGATGCCAGCCAAGACAATAGCTGGGGGGGGGAACCTATTCACTCATGAATGAGATGCCAAACTTTCCATGAACCTGTATAGTTCAATGGGTGACGTAGGGTCACAGATTAGGCATGATGGTCAGTTGCACAAATAAGCTTGAGTTTTTTTGGAGTGTGTATCAGATATTGGTGCAGAAAGGGAGGTGAATCTCTCCAATATTCTGTACTGGCATTTTCCTCCTTACAGTGCGAAAAGCAGCCTGCTAACTGGACAAGACCCCTGCTAACTGGACAAGAGGCACTTTTTCAAGTGGTGCTCCTCTTATATTTAGCAGGGGGAGAGTAACTGTCCCTCTTCACCCCTGTACAGTCTTTCTAGTGGCTGTTGCTGGCGGTCTGCCTTTTTTTAGATTGTGAGCCCTTTTGGGACAGGGAGCCATTTAACTTTATTATTATTACTATTTGCCTGTAAACCGCTTTGTGAACTTCGTGTTGAAAAGCGGTATATAAGTACCTTGATTGATTGATTGATTGATTGAAAAATGGCACCCAGGGAAAGAGATAAGCACCCTTTGTCCTATTTGAACTCCAAATCAGACTGCAGCTTCCAGCAACTATTTGAGTAACAAACAAGCCCCTCAGATGAAACATTCGTGCATCTGAATTCGTAGTTTTGTTTTTCTGCTCCCTTTGAATAAGCCCTGAATTTTCCTTCCAAAATGTTGCACCGATGAAATTAAAACAAGCCCAAACGGTCCTGCAGGAATTTTCTTTCTTTCTTTTTTTTGGGGGGAGGGGGGGAGGAAGAAACTACTTTTATCAGCATTGCATATTAACATTGCATTTTAACCTTTGAAATATGATCAAACGAACATGCACAAACTTTAAAGAATAACCATTAAAGGTGCAGACTGTTTCCTGCAGATTAGTGACTGCTTCAGAGGAGCAAATTGCCTGAGCTGAAATTCTAATCAGTCTAATCAGTTACTATTGCAATTCCCCTGAAAAAGCCACATGCCAGGTCATTATTCCCATTACACACAGAAAAGTAATTACTCTGAATAATGACATGCAATGCATATATTGAGAATACCTGGAAGGGCAATTGCCATTTCTGATGGCAGAAATGTTTTTTTGGGGGGGGGGGTATTCTGGTTCTAGCTATGTAGTAGATGGGATGTGTGTTGGGAGAGTTAGAACAAATAAAAGGAAATACGTTTTTACCCAGAGGGTAATTAATCTGTGGAACTTCTTGCCACAGGAATGGGTGATGGTGTCTGGCCTAGACAGATTTCTGGAGGAAAAGTCCATTGTGAGCTATAGGCTATGATGGATGGTGCAACCTGCTTATATTAGTAGTAGGCAGCGTTGTCATCCGCAAATGAACTCCCGGAACGCTGGGAGGGACATGGGCGGGACTTTTGTGTGATTGGCAGCCCACCCGTTTTGTTCCGCGGCTGCCCTGACCTTGAGGGGGGGCTGCCCCCAGTTGGTGCGGCCCCCCGCTGCTTGCCCAGGCACCCGGCGCGCCCCCCACCTGTCTCCCCCAGTGAGCAGGCACCCCTTGAGGCCAAGGCAGCCGTGGAACGAAACGGGCGGGCAGCCAATCACGGCGAAGCCCCGCGTAAGTCCCTCCCAGCGTTCTGGGAGTTCATTTGCGGATGACGACGCTGGTAGTAGGCTACTTCAGATTGCTAGGTGCAAGGGAGTGGCCACAGGATGCAGGCATCTTGTTGTCTTGTGTGACCCCTGAGACATCTGGTGGGCCACCGTGAGATACAGGAAGCTGGACCAGATGGGCCTTTGGCCTGATCCAGCGGGGCTCTTCTTATGTTCTTATGATGGGAATATGAGAGGTTCTGGGCTTCAGCATGGGTGGGGGATTTTGTGATTGGGATTTTGAAAGAGAATGGCAGTTTCTTCACGGACGTTTCTTCCTAATCTTGGACTAACTCTTCTTTCCAGGTCTGAGCTTCAAAATCCCCAACAGAGTATGTCGGATATTTTAAGCGTGTGTACAGCTGGGGTGAACCAGTGAGGTGAAAAGAACATTGGACCCTAGCTTAGCCATGAGGTGCACTGGGCCTATGGGTTATGCTTAGTCGAATTGAGCAAGGTGGTTCTGATAGGGCCATCAGAACCAGTGCGGCATAATGGCTGGAGCAGTGATTTTCAACCTTTTTCATCTCATGGCACACTGAGAAGGCACTAAAATTGTCAAGGTGTACAGGTTTTTTTTTTAAACAATTCACATCACACTGCCATCCCTCAATGGTCCTATGAATATATGACCCACCCCTAAATTCCTGCGGCGCCCCACCTATCATTCGCAGTAGAAGCTGCTGCCAAAACTTGTGCTCCCTCCCAAGCTGCTCTGCCCAACGTGGACCTCCTCAGTTCTTCACTTGCTAGCTCTGAGGTGACCCACTGGTGACCACAGAGCTTTACCCCAGGTAAGGGAACAAATATTCCTTTTCCTTGAGGAGGATCTAGCAGGTGGTCCAGTCCCACAGGATATGGCGGTGGCCATTTTGGTGCTGCTGTTCCTCACGGTGGCTCCAGACCTTAAGATTGGGCTGCCCATTTGCGTGCAAAGTTGGCACTCTCCTAGAGCAGGCCAATCGCCAATCTCCCACCTGTGGGCCAGATCCATCCCCCTGTGTGAATGCGTCTTACCGTTCTGCTGGGGATGCTTGCAAAGATCCCGGCTACAGCCTCCAAGGGGCCTTGCCGCCAGCAGCTTCTGCATGCAACCCCCAGCATGAGACTTGCTGGGGCAGCAGACCCCAGCAGCGGCAAGCCACAAAGACCCCTGGGGACTGCAGTTGGGGTCTCTGCAAGTGTCCCTGGAGGAATGGTAAGAGTCGGTAGTGCTGAGGATGCTTTTCAAGGCTGAAGCAGTCTCCAGTTTGGAGACTAATGTCCTAGAGCTTTGATAGTTGCTTCCAGGTGTGACTTTCCATTCTGCATGAACACTGAAAATGAATCATCCATATGTGCCCCCAGTTCAATGTGCACATGTCTGACAGTTCAACATGTACATGGAGGCAGAACTGGGATGACTGATTCTGTCATCTCACAATGCATTAGGTTTAAAAAGAGTCATGACTATTTGAGCAGCCCCCCCTCTCTTTCCTTTAACATATCTTCTGAAATGACACACAATGCAAGTGTGGAAAAGGATTCTGGGAACTAGCTCAGATCTGGTTAAAAAGAATGAACATTCCATTCACAACATCCTTTGTAGAAGTTCCTCTATAAATGGCTCAAACAAATGAGTGCCAATGGAGGGATGAAGGGCTATATGTGTGTGCACGCACTCTGCATGAAATGAAGGAACATTGTGTTTTTGGCTGGGGTAACTGGCCCATTTAGCCTCAGCAATGTAGCTCAGGCAAAGGTATCAGTCCACCCACAACACAGAACAAAGGGTCAGGACTCAGGAACAAACTTGACGCCAAGTCTTTTGCTGCAGTGAGAAGGCAACAGTCAATCTATTTTCATAATCTTTCAGCTCATCTGTCAGGAGAACTAGAAAGTAATAGACAAAACATTTCCTCTTCTGTGGTTCTTGCATCTCTTCAAATTGCAGGCTATGTCGGCTGTTTGCCTACAGGAAGGCAGGAAGATGAGAAGAAGCCTTCCCTGATGAGTTTGGGGAGACACTTACCACCGACATTGTTTTTGTAGGTGTTGTAGAGCTCTTTCACCCTCCGGTAGCGGAATGCTAATTTCCTCATCCAGTCAACTCCTCCGTGAACTCCTGAGCCCAGACAAAGATTTGCTCCAGCGGTTGAACTGTGAAAGCCATCTGCTGAGAAATTATACGTGCTGTGGCAAAGGAAGGAGGAAAAGGGGAAGGAGTAAAATTATAACCTACACTTTCCCATTAGGATAGAGAAACTAGCAAAGAGAAAAAGGCAGAGAGGAAGGCGTGTTCCAGACTTCTGGCCTTGTTAGAGACATCAGGTGAAAAAATAAGTGCTGTTTGTCCATTATCTGTTTGTCCTGCAGGTTTGCTGTCTTTGCCTATGATTTCGCTATCAGTAAATGTATATTAGCTCACTAAAAAGGGAGATATATTGAACCACATCCTTAGTTTCCAGGTGCTTTTATCAACCTGTTGATGAAAAAAACTCTCCTTCCCCCATCTACAAGCCACTTCTGGGCAAGGCTCTCTTGAAATTAACAGGGGATGTGAAAGGTGAATAGATGAGCATGGAATAAATTACACTTCCTATGCTACTGTAACAACATATGATTGTTGCAATAGCACATCTAGGTGAGCATATGAAGCTGTCTTCTACTGAATCAAACATTGTTTAATTTAGCTCATTATTCCCACATTCACTGATGGTGGCTCTCATCTAACCAGGAGATGTCTGTGATTGACATCTGGGGACCTACTGCATGGAAACAGTGGTGCTACTAGGGATGTATGGATTGCACCAGGTAATGCACTTTTGGCCAAAATTGAAAAATCTTGGTATTTTCAAATAATATCATGTAATATATATCAATCGATGCAGAATGCAATGAAACAAACTGCATTGAAATATCTAAATTCTATTAAAGGTTATAGCCACATAACTAGAAAAGGAAAACGCAACTGCCTTATGTATCAAAAAGTGTATTTCCGTAACTCAAAATTGACCAATGAGATTGATTATTCTGAGAGTCACGAGCAGGTGCATATCTTACCTTTGGCGCCCCATGGCACGTGCCATGGGGCGCCGGGCAGTGGCGGGGCGCCATTGTGCACGGTCCAGGAAAGACAGCGCGGTTTCTGGCCCGCCTGCCCGCCCACGCCTCCCTTACACTCCGAAATAGAGCGTTTCCGGGGTAAGGGAGGCGTGTCTGTGTGATGCGCGGGGGCGGGGCGACGTGTGAGGGGCGCGGTTTCAGCACCTGCCATGGGGCGCACTCAGGCCTCTGGGTGCACCTGGTCACAAGGTGCTATTATAACACAGCAGGGCATCAATAAGGAGTTAGTATGAGTCAGCTCTCATTTCCATGTATCAGAGCTAATACTAGAACTCTTCTTCAGTTATGTGAAGGAACAATCCTAACCTAGAGTTAGGCCAGCAAAGTTTGGTTGGTACAAGGGCCACTGTAAAGAGCATTTGGACCACTCTCAGAATCAGGGAAGATGGTGCACGTCTGTGTGCCGGCCTTTCCAACAGTGGTCCAAACATACGTTACGGTGTCCCTTGTGCTGGCCAAACTTTGCGGGCTTAACTTGTGCCAGCCTAACTCTAGGTTAGGATTGTGCTCTAAGTGTCATCTAAGTGTCATCAAGTTGGCCACTGGTTTTTTTGTTGGTTACTGATCTATTGGGTGACCTTTACTGATCTATTGGGTTGTATATTTATTTATTTTAAGTTAGTGGGGGTTATACCAACCCTAGCAATGCCACGGCATTTAAGATGCGTGTATGATATTGTAGTTTATTCTGTATGATGTGGTATGGGAAGAGGTCCATTATGGGGGTGACACAATGAACTCTTGCACCAGGTGATGCAAACCCCAGTGACACCACTGCACGGAAAGCAAATACTCTGTCACTGAGCTATGGCTCCATCCTGAAGATCAACCTGCTTCTTGGTGCTTCCACCATAGGTGGCAACAAGGATAAAGGTTCAATTCATACAGTTGTGCTAGTGGTAAAACAATAAAATGATGATGATGATGATAAATATTTACATATTGCTTTTCAACAAAGGGTCACAAAGAGGTTGACACAGCAAATTAAAAGAAAAGATGGTTCCAAAAAGGCTCATAATCCATAAAAGATACAAAAAAGAGCAACACCAGCTAAAAGCAACTAGAAGAGATGAGCTGAGATGAATTGGGCCCGTTGCTTCTCCCCTTCTTAAATATAAGAGAGCCAGGACTAAACGTTCCTCTTAGTCCAGTTATCTCAAGCATATGTTAACCTAGGACAGGGGTCTCCAAACCCCAGCCCGGGGCCCAGATGTGGCCCTCAGAGAGCCTTTATCTGGCCAGCAGCAAGCCTCTGGTCCCCAATGAGCCTCTGGCCCTCCTGACCTTGCTGGCACAGGCTGCACCCTCCAAGCTGTGCTCTGGTTGTGTGTGGAAGATGTTCTGACGGTCAGGGAGGCTGTGCACAGCCTTCCCAGCCTTCAGAATGCCTCCTGAAGGCCAACAATGATCACATTCTGGTTTTCCAGAAGACCCAGAAGTGATATTTTTAGGCCTTCTGAAAATCCCCGGCCCTCAGAACATGCTCCAGATGTTTCTTTTCCTGTGATTTGCTGGTTCCAAGATAGTTGTTGTTGTTGTTGTTGTTGTTGTTCAGTCACTAAGTTGTGTCCGACTCTTCGTGACCCCATGGCGTGGGGTCACGAAGTAGACCAGGTCTTCCTGTCTTCCACTAGCTCCGAGTTATTTACCCCAGCCAGAGGCAGATCTAAGCGTTGCTTACTGGCTACAGCAGCAAGGGAGAGGAGGGATTTACATGACAGGGTAAGGCTTCTTCCGAGCTTTGCCCTCCCTGTAGAAATGCCTCTGGCCCCAGCACATTTCAGTAAGCAGCTTGTGGGGTGGGGGAATGGGAGTCCATTAAAGTGTGTGCTATATTTCCGTGGTTGTGTATGTTGATGCTTGGAGGAATCCTGGAATTCTGAGCCCATTCATTCATTCATTCATTCATTCATTCATTCATTCATTCATTCATCTAATTTCTGTATCTAACGTATTTATTTAAATTTTATAATTAAATTTATCTATTTTTCCAGTCCTTGACACCTGCCGGATATTTGATGCAGCGCTCCAGCGAAAACGTTTGGAGACCCCTGGCCTAGGATCACAAGAATAGAGTTTGATAGAAGACAAAATAACTACCATACTTCAAAATGGTAGCGACTATAGACCAAGGCAGAAAAATTGACAAAATCATGAATTTATGCCACTGGCTTTTCTCCAGGCATTGTTAAGTAGCTGCAGGTTGCTTGTAATGGAATATAGAGATGCAATGCCTTACCTTAAGTCTTGCCCATTGTCATCTGATGATACATCATCTATGTGTATCTGGTCACAATCCTGAAAACCATTTTCAAAAATAATCAGTTGAGAGGCAAGTATTTGGTAAAAACAACAATGGAGAGATTTCATGCCACGGAAACTATGCAAAGGGAAGATTCCCCAACAATTTCTGGTCATTATAGTAATCAGATTACAAGCAACATTTCAGATGCTGCATTCCCAGAACATAAGTATAATGCGGTTAGACACAGTAATTCTAAGAGAAAATAAAGTCACTCATACAGCCCTGTATTCACCTAAGGGGGGCATTATTTCCTATTCAAGGCAGTGTTGAAACACACAAAGAAAAAAAACACCATTGCCTTTTAACAGGAAAACATTAATAGCTTCTCAGTCTAAACCTGCAAACTTTCTTTGTTCAAGAGAAGGGAAGGACTAAGATGAATATGCAGAATTGACTACCATTATAATAAGTTTCACCAGTGGTGGAGGTGTACACATCCACCATTGGATGATGGTGGATGAATTTCAGGGACAGAGCTATTTGCATTTGGTAGGTTTTCTTTGGATAAGGAAATAATGGAAATTTGTGATGTTTTTGTGATTTTTGCTTCGTCTCAGTGGACGCAAACAACAGGCAAGAACATAAGAAGAGCCCTGCTGGATCAGGCCAAAGGCCCATCTAGTCCAGCTTCCTGTATCTCACAGTGGCCCACCAGGTGCCTCAGGGAGCTCAGTAGACAACAAGATGCTCTCATTGTTGCAGTTTCACATCTCACAGTCCAGAACTGGCTGAAACTGGCAT
>JAJKFI010000013.1:1703117-1723570 GCA_029204185.1 Lerista edwardsae | reverse complement strand
GAGAGAGAGAGAGAGAGAGAGAGAGAGAGAGAGAGACTCTTGAGAGAGCGAGAGCAATCCTAACCTGGAGTTAAGCCAGCACAGTTAGGCCAGCAAAGTTTGGCCGGCACAAGAGCCACCGTAAAGCACATTTGGACCAGGAGGATGGCGCACATCTGTATGCTGGCCTCTCTGACTCTGAGAGTGGTCCAAACATACTTGGGTTAGTGCTTTTAACTACAGACCCTTGGTCTGGCATTTATTCCAGTACAAGTACATGAACTTTTGTAACAAAACTAACTGAAGTGTACTAATTTGAACAATGAGCTTTGTACTGGGCAACCTTAGGGACTAAACTCAGTATTTGAAAATGCTCTGCCTATCCTCTGTTTGGATCAAGAAAATCCAAGGGACTTGACTTAAGTTGTGAAAATGTGAGTTTTTCATGACTCGTGTGAGCTCAAGGAAGCCATTGACTCCTGATATGATTCATTTATCGAAATGATTCGGACTTGACTATAAGTGACTCTAAATTTTTCGTGACTAGAGTCACAACAACCACACATTATGACTCATGAGTCAAGTCAAGGGGTCGTTGACCTGCGACTCAACTCACGACTCAGGCTTAGTGACCTCGGCACATCCCTGGAAGACCCTATCTTCATACTGTGTTGACACAGAAGAGCCTAAGACACCTGGAATGAGTTTTCCATGTGCAATTTCAGATATGAAACATTTATTCTTGCTTCACTGGCTACTTTAGAGCAATAGTTCCCAAACTGTAGGTTGGGACCCACCAGTGGGTCACAAAACTGACAAGGAAAATGCATCGAGTCATATGGAAACTGAAACAGATTGGTGCACGTGTGCTTACTCATGAGTAGATGGCCATGCCTCCGTTCTTATTGAAGGCCAGAAGAAGGGGAATGTAATATCACCAGAATGGTTCCAGTCCAGTGAACATGGAACTCAACAAATGCTCAACAACAAATGCTCAACAACATGGAACTCAACAAATGCTCCAGAAGGTGGCGCCGCCCCCACTACAGTATAAAGGTTAAACAGGCTTGAGGGCCTGCAAAAGTGAAACTTTTTAAAAAGCCTTGTAAAGCTAGGTGGATCCCAATAGAGTGGTATTTTAAAAAGTGGGTCCTGGTGCTAAAACGTTTGGGAACCACTGCTTTAGAAATTATACTCTCCCCTTCCTCGGTGTGGCAGAGCTTGCAATAGGAAAGGAGAAAAGACTTCTGCAATAACCCTAGCTCTTGTGTATATCTATAGGATTATAAACAAACTATGGAGGAAGAGAAAGAATCAAAGCCCAATTTAATAGATTATGCATTTGGAGTTTAGCCAGTATAAAATATGCACTCTAACGCTTATCTTTCAAGTTCTTTATTGTCTGAGTGGATGAGGCCTCAACCTCAAAAACTTTAGAAATGTTATTTTAATGGTTTCTTTATTTGGTTTGACATTCCAAATTCCTAAAAAGTCAGGAAGCTTCCTTCTGTGACCTTAGCAGGGCAGGGAGAAGAATGTACATTGCAAAGCATGTGCAAATTGGGAAACTGCTTTGTTTTCCTGTTGGTTCTTAGGATTTCACAGAGTCGTAGAAGCCACAGACCGAAAATGTTTTTATAGGAATGTTTGCACCACTTTTAAAATTTAATCCTTGTTTTGTTGTCTCTCACTATTTCCCCTGAACATTATCAGCCCAATCGTAAACTGCCCTGCCACCTATGACAGCAGCGGCAGCAGCGTTGTCATTCAGCCGGAACGCTGGGCGGGAGGAACGGGTGAGCGGCAGCCCGCCTGTTGCATTCCGGTCCCTCCCGCCCAGCGTTCTGGCTGAATGACAACGCTGAGCGGCAGCCAAGCAACTACTGCTGCATCCATCCAGTGCTGGGCTGGAGGCTCTCTGGAGGAAGGGGATGTTCCCTTACTGCCTGCGCTGAATGTGCCTTACGACACCAGTTTTGCAACACCAGTACAGGCAGTATGCTCTCCGGGAGTTCAAAGACCGCTGGTGTTTGCAGGGGCAGGCTCAGCGAGGGTTTGTGTGCAGAAATGAGCTTCGATTCACAATCAATTGATCACACATGGGAAGTGGGTTCTGAATGTGAATCGGAGTTCATTTCTGTGGCACGGAGGGTTGTGGAGGGGGGGCTGCAAGTCTCCAGCACCCTCCGAAAGGCTTCCCTAACCTCTGAGGTCCCTTTCCATGCCCCTGGATGGAAAGCCTCCACAGCGCCATGATCGCTGCAGCGCTGTCGGGGCACACACACTCTACCCGTGCCTGCCCCCTGCAAACACCAGAAGTCTCTGAACTCTTGGAGAGTTTGAAGACGGCTGATTTAAAGAGAATTGGAAAGATTAATGGAGGACAGGTCTATCAATAGCTACTGCAGCAGTCATGATGGCTGTGGGCTTCTTCAAGATACTTCAGCTGTATGCTTCTGTACTCCAGTTTTAGGGGAGCAATGGAAATTGAGAAGTATGCCTTTCTCTACTGCTTGTGGTCTTCCCAGAGGCAACTGTAGAAGTAGAATCACAGATTGGATGGGCCTCTAGCTATTTTAATGTTATAAAAAGTAGGGCTTATATTATGTTCTTAACCATAGTGACACACACACAAACACAAAAACTCGGCCCAAAGGAAACTTCTTCTAAACCTGGTCACTTATCAGTTCGCCAGACACCCACTAATTAAAATCAATAAGCTCATTTTATTTCAAACTCAACACTGATGGTTTTTATTACTTATTAATCCTTCTGATCCTTTCCGCTAACTGTTCCACTCCAAATAGTACCATGGATAAGTCAATTTTTATCTTCTGCTCACTTTAGAGGCCTTACTATATTTTATCCCTCTCTTTGGAATGTCAAATCTCTGCTCTTCTAGACAAACATAAGGATCAGGTTCACTGCTTGAAAAATCCCATTTCTATAGTTCATTTGGCTCAAGTAAATTCAGGAAGGTAACCTCAAATCAGTTGAATCAGCAGATTAAAAGCTTTATTACTATTATGAATATTTATATCCCATTTTTCAACAATGTCCATTTTTCAAAGAAATGTCCACAATGTGGTTTACATAGGAAAAAATTAATAAACAAATGGTTCTCTTTCCCCAAAGAGCTCTCAGTCTAAAACTCTGCAGAAGAAACATCACCCAACAGCTGCTACAGAAGATGCTATGCTGGGGGTGGGGGGATAGGTGTAGTTGAACAAACAGTGGGACCCAATGGTAACACAGAGTTGAGAGTACACTTTATTTTTCTGAGGTTTGTTTTGGTTCTTGCACATTACACTAAATCCCCAAGTTATGTCCTGGTTCTGTTCCAGAAGTGTGTCCAGACTTGGAATGTACTTTTGTAGAAGCAGCTGGGTCTTCCTGGTTCAACAGTATCATGCCTGCACGAAACCACCAGAGATGGGCTGTGCCAGCATGAAAGTGCCAATATAGCTCAAGAGAGAGATTCAATGGTGGACAATTCAATGAAGGTATCGACCCAGTGTCCAGCAGCAATTAAGAAGGCCAATTCCATGCTTGGGGTAATTAAAAAAGGGGTTGAGAACAAAACAGCCAATATTATCATGCCATTGTACAAATCGATGGTAAGGCCACACCTGGAATATTGTGTACAGTTCTGGTCGCCGCACCTCATAAAGGACATAGTGGAGATGGAAAAGGTGCAGAAGAGAGCGACAAAAATGATTACGGGGCTAGGGCACCTCCCTTATGAAGAAAGACTGCAGCGTTTGGGGCTCTTCAGCCTAGAAAAAAGGCGCCTGAGAGGGGACATGATTGAGACATACAAAATTATGCACGGAAGGGATAGAGTCGATAGAGGGATGTTCTTTTCCCTCTCTCAAAACACCAGAACCAGGGGGCATCCGCTAAAACTGAGGGTTGGGAGAGTTAAAACAGATAAAAGGAAGTACTTTTTTACCCAGCGGGTAGTTAATCTGTGGAACTCTTTGCCACAGGAGGTGGTGATGGCATCTGGTCTAGATGCCTTTAAGAGGGGATTGGACGGATTTCTGGAAGAAGAGTCCATCGTGGGCTATAGGCCATGATGGATTGTGCAACCTCCTTACATTAGTAGTAGGCTACTTCAGAGTACCGGGTGCAAGGGAGCGGCAACAGGATGCAAGCATCTTGTTGTCTCATGCCTCCCTGGGGCACCTGGTGTGCCGCTGTGAGATATAGGAAGCTGGACTAGATGGGCCTTTGGCCTGATCCAGCAGGGCTCTTCTTATGTTCTTATTGATGTCTGTAAGTCGGACAGCTGTAAATTGGACTGTGTAACTCAAGGACCCAATGTACTGTGAGGATAAGTTAAATACAGTCCAGTCCTGATTATCCAACATAATGGGACCAATAGGGGTTTGATAGGGGTTTCAACTACTGAAAATGTTGGATGATGAGAAAACGGGTGGGAGGGGTGAAACAAATATCCAAACTGCAGCCTTATTCCAGAAACCCCACAGACTGGCAAAAGACTCTAAGGGTGCAATCCTAACCTGGAGTTAAGCCGGCACAGTTAGGCCAGCAAAGTTTGGCTGGTACAAGGGCCACTTTAAAGCGCATTTGGACCACTCTCGGAGTCAGGGAGGATAGTGCATGTCTTTGAGCTGTTCTCTCTGACTCCAAGAGTGGTCCAAACATACTTTACCCTTGTGCCTAACTGTGCCGGCCTAACTCCAGGGATTGCACCCTAACTTTACCCTGCAGTGATAGTGATAACTTTACCCTGCAACAGTGATAGTTTTGTTACCCTCATTAAATTTATCTGGTGTTAAACAAAACAAACTAAACCCAAGGAGGAAAGCATAAAGGTGCAGAGAAAGTTGTTAACATATTAACGCAATCAAGGCTTCTGCTTTGCTAAATGGAGAAATTACATGGTGCACACCTTTGCCATATCCACCCTTCTCCCTCCACTACAGCTTTTTGCATGCAGACTAATTACCCTGCCAGCTTGGCTCTGGCCCTGCTTATCACATGCTGTGCTGTCTTTTTCACGTGCAAGGGCGGGAGCAACCAATCCCCCTCTTGTGGTATGGGGCAAAATAGCATGCATGTGTATGCAGCGTATGTCAATCATTCACTAGATCAGAAAAACAGAAAGTTAGATAACTGAAGGTTGGATAATTGGGGCTCCACTGGACTACTGTTCTACTAATAATAAAATAAAAATTGAATTTTAAATGAGCGGTAGCTTTTGTCTATGACATTTTGGTTCAGAATTTTGAAAGTACTTTAGGGCGCAATCCGAAACTGAGCTGAAACAGGCAAACCAGCGGGCCTGCTCTGTATTCAGTGCAGCTTGGGAGCTGGCTGAAACCTCCATGGGGCCTGCCCACCCTGGATATGCCCTCCCACCCGCCCAGAAATGCCTTGGCGCCAGCCGAATTCAGCTGGCGCAGGAGCGTCAGGCCACTGGTTTTGGCTGGCGTTGCTGGGCTGCTGCTGCTGCCAGCATTAGCCAAGCAGACGCAGCATTGGTGGGGGGGGGGCCCGGGACAGCACTCTTGTGCCAGCGCTGCATGCGCAGGACCAATGCAAGGGGCTTGCATCGGCCCAAGGTTGCTTCTTGGATTGCACCCTCAATCAATCCACCAGTTAAAGGCCAATTAATCAACTAAAAATGCTTTAATCAGTTGATAGCTGTGTGCTAGCATAATTACTGTGCCACGTAACATAGATCAAAAGTCACAGTTTAGCTCAATTCCTCTGTTCGGTTCTGCTTTGCTTTGCTTTTGAAAGTACGATTTCTTTTCACTTGGGAACGGACATGTAAATTTTCCATACTTATGTGCAGTTGGGATTCATATTAATATGGGATTCAGAAAACCCATGTATATTTACAGGTGTCTCTCTTTAGGCATCCTTTGAAACAATTGGTTTGAAATTGTTGAAGAACCATCATGTTAGAGACAGATGTTGGGTTAGCCGACTTGTACACATTAGAAGACAGACTTTTGCTGTAGGCAAATCTGATGGGCCAATTCCATGCCGATCATTATATCTTAAGTTCCTTCCTTCCTTAGTTACTTTTAGAGTCTGCATTTAAGTGGGGGCTGACTGAACAAACATGTCCTGAGAAAACAGAATTAAAAGCAGATTTCTGCTGGCACATACATTTGGTCTTTCCAAAATGATAAAAACATTCTTGACCGTGCATGTGAATTGTGAAAGCAATGCTGGAACAATATTGTCGCAGCCTACTCAACTTCAGTTGCGCTGTGCTGTGTAATGATGTCAGGGGAAAGGTATTTGTGGGGGGATCTGCTTTTCTCATTTGTGAATGAATTGTTCTGTATGCTAAAGTTTGACAACAGTAGCGATCACATTTCTGACTTAATAAAATACCATGACACTTAGTGAGACACTACCTCATAGTCCACTGCCGACCGACACTATCATGTTACTGGGTAAAACACAGCAAAGCCGGACAAAGCAAGAATGTAGACCATATTTTACTACAGTACTTGGTTACCAGACTAATTTTTCATTCTTGCAGATTTTGCTTTTGAGACCTTGATGAGCGAAGGACGACGTGAACATCTGGGTGGCTGACTAGGAGGTTCCAGTTTTGCATGAATAAAACTCGGTAATGAGGACATTTCCAAATCCAGGCTCCACATCTGTTGGCTTTCACTGATATGCCGAGATGTCATAGGACTCTGTACCTTATACAGGCCATGTGGGTAATTAAAATAAACCACAAACACCACTTGTAGTCTCCGAGAGCATTTGTTATGCTGCTGTAATGCTTAAGGTAATCTCTCCATTGACTTCAGAGATCAAATGTGAATAGATAAAAATAACCCAAAAGGAAATTGCACTCAAGAGACGTTCTAGATTTTATGGGCTCTAGAAATTAAGAGGAGGTGTCTGACATGGTAGGTCATCAAGAGACAAGTTGGAACTTTGGAGATTATGAGTCCTGAAATCTATCCTGCCATTAGGGGTGGTTTTTGTTGTTGTTGTTGTTGTTGTTGTTGTTGTTGAAAACCACCTTTTGGGCATTAACAACAGCCTTTTGGCAGTAAAAATATCTGAATACAAACACAGAATACCGCATTTTGGTGTTTAAGGTATTTTCCAGAAATTAAAATAGACTACTTTTCTAATTAGAAATTATACTGTGGCTGCATCTGCTGACACTATATCACCTGTATCATCAACCTAGTACACTTTGAAAGCACTTAAAATGAATAAAAATGAGATTGGATTGAGAATGTAGAATAAAAACACATCACTGCAATTTGCTATTTTAATCAAGAAATTTTGGAAAAAATATCACCCAAAAAGCACACCCCAAGCCATAACTCATGACTAAGATGCCAATATGACAGCAAAGAGTAGAAGTGTGTTATGAACAACACATGGATCTTAGTGGCGCCTAAAGCAGTGTATTGGTTGAGAGGACAACCTAATCCCCAGATGCTGGCTAAAGACTGAAGAAGAAGAGAAGAAGGTATCAATTTGGGTCCAGCTCATAATGTGCACCCCCTCCCCAAAATATATGCCATTCAGAAACAGAAATAATAGTGAGCTGGTAATGCCACTTTCCAGCACTGATGCAAACTCATATGTTACTCATTCTTTTCCCATTTTAATTAATTTTTGGGACATGCCATCTTGGGCAGCACTCTGTCACTTGGAACGCCAAATATGTTGCATCCATGGATTGGTTGTAATAAAAGTCTCATTTTTCTTTGCTAGCAGACTTTGTGTTAATGGATCAAGATGCTTAGCTGTTTGGGTGTTAACAAATAAGTACATGCTAAAAATATTGTATTGAACAGGCAATATCTTCATTTGGCTCCTATACAGGTGGCTTTAATTGCAGAAAGCATGTTGTTGCAATTCCACAAACCTGGATGTAAGTACCAATTATACAATTATATCGTCAGAAACAAAACATAAACGCATGCAAAAATTAGTTAAGGGCTGACATCACACTTGGTGGGATCTATGACTTCCCAAGGGGATGTGGTAATGAAAGGTTACACTGCACCTGAGCCTAATATATGCAGATATCACGCTTTCTCTTTCCGTTCTTACTATTCTACATTCTGTACAGACTCATATAATATGCAAGTGAGCTTGCTGGACAGACAGAGCCAGTTCTGTCTACTTTGTGAATGAAAGCTAGCCAGCTTAAGTCATCATACACCACTTGATGGTGCTACAGCATATTGCAAACCCTGACTGATCAAACAGGGTATTAAACCTACTGCTTGCTTTTCTGCATATTTCACTGTCACAGAATCTCTTTCCTTCATTTCTTTGGGCCAAAATAACCAAGGGAGTGAGGTGCCTGATGCATTATTTCGTTCTGTGGGTTGCAAATTTTATTTGCACTTAACGGACACTTAGGGTGCAATCCTAAACTGAGTTAGGCCAGCATAAGATAAGCCAGCAAAGTTTGGCCAGCACAAGGGACACTGTAAAGTATGTTTGGACCACTCTCGGAGTCAGAGAGGCCAGCACATAGACATGAGCCATCCTCCCTGACTCTGAGAGTAGTCCAAACACGCTTTATGCCAGCCTAACTCCAGTTTAGGATTACGCTCTTAACCTTTTCTCTATTGGATGCTCTTCTGAGCAAAATTGTTTCCTCCAATTGAATTTCCTCTATAGGAGAAAAGATACCAAAAGGGAGAAAAAATAGCTGACGGAAGTCAGTCTGATATCAAAATTTGCCCATAGGAAAGAGTCAAGCAGTCCTTACACAGTTTTAAACAAATTCACAGTCCCACAATTTATCAATAAAATAAACAAGGTTGGGGACAGCCATGCATCTTCTGTCTCATGGGTGTGTTCCAGAAAATACGTAAGATCCTTTTGCAACAAAGATTTGATATCAAAACTCCCATTTAACACACAGGAAAAGTGTGCCAAGGGATTTGTGTGTTGGTGAAAAATGACATTATGAAAGTGAACATTAGCTTGAAACTTTATATGGATTTATAACACAGAGAAAATATGGCCAAGTTTGGCCAGCATTAAAAAATATTGTTTTTCAATTAACCTTGTATTTTATTTTTCAAATACTTTTTAAAGGTTTAATGGGGGCGGGGAAACAGGCCAAATATTCCCTCCACTTCTGTCACTAACATCCTGACAGATAATTAGGAGAAATGCAGCTTTCCACTGTCACGCCAGTATTTTAAAAGAAACTAGATAAAGAGTTTTGAACACATTGGGGGAAGGGAAGCTTTAAAAAATTATATTACTATTTAAAGTTCCACAACACATCTCTCTCTGTTTGTGTGTTTTGTGGCAGGATTCCAGCACTTTTCCTTTCTTATCCTTTTCATGTCTCTCTCCCATTCCACTTTCAGGGGGGCAATCCTAACCTAGAGTTAGGCCGGCACAGTTAGGGCAGCAAGGTTTGGCCAGCACAAGGGACACCATAAAGTGGACCACTCTTGGAGTCAAAGAGGCCAGCACACAGACATGCACCACCCTCCCTAACACCTGGAGACAACCAAACATGCTTTACAGTGGCCCTTGTGCCGGCCAAACTGTGCCGGCCTAACTCCAGGTTAGGATTGCGCCTTCAGTCCTTGACACTCTTTATCCACTCTTTATCCATACCTCACTCTGCCGTCACCCCACTCGCTACAACAGCGTCTCCATCCTGAGACACGGGGCCAGTTAGGAGAGGTAGGCCTGGCTCTGCCTCTTGCTTGGATGGGAGGAGGAAAGAGCTGGCAGACTCAGGGTGGAGTCTGACCTGGAGTTAGCAATCTGTCTAACCCAGCAATCCTGACCTGGAGTTAGGCCAGCAAAGTTAGGCTGGCACTAGGGACACCGTAAAGCGTGTTTGGTGGCACATGTCTGTGTGCTGGCCTCTCTGACTTCGAGAGTGGTCCAAACACACTTTATGATGTCCCTTATGCTGGTCAAACTTTGCTGGCCTAATTTTGCCGGCCTAACTCCAGGTTAGGATTGCGCCCTCATTTCAATAGCCTATGGGTCTCCTCCAGCGACGGGATCTACAAACGACCTGGGGGAATGCTGGCGGGACGTAGGCGGGACATCTGGGTGATTGGCAGCCCATCCGCGGCTATCCGCAGCTGCCCTGGCCTCGGGGGGCTCCTCCTCGCTGCGGAGGACGGGTGAGGGTCACGCCGGGTGCCTGGGTGAGCAGCGGTGGGGTGCGCTAACCGGGGGCAGCCCCCCCAGGACAGGACAGCTGCAGAACGCTGTGGACGGGCAGCCAATCATGCGGAAGCCCCGCGTAAGTCCCGCCCAGCGTTCCCCCAGGTCGTTTGTAGATCCCGTCACTGGTTTCCTCCTTTCTGAAGTGAGAAAAGGGGCCCAGTGGCTTGTGAAAGGGGTCATAAGATTGGGCAAAAGTTGGTTCCACTGAGATTCACCCCCTCTTTCCCAACACACATCCACTGCCAACTTACCAGCACCAACAGTGTCCTCTGGAGGCTCTCTGTGAGTTCTGTGCCACTGCCCATTCGTACGCGGAAGCATGCAACTGAGGCCCTGTTTTCACCCCTGTAAAGGAACTTGTACTGCCTGAATGCTAGTTTCAGCAAGGGAAGACTGCAGGAAGATTGGGGGCTTACTCTGGCAGGATATATTCTTCTAGCAAGCTGGAGCAAGTTCTAGACAGCCCATTTATGCTGGCTCAAAGGGCTATGGAGGACCAAGGGCTAAGTACCATGTCTGTCTGATCTTTTCCGTGCCAAGGACTACAGTGAGCAACTGGGGAGGCAAGCCGGGACAGACAATGCATAACAAAGCAGAAGCAAAGGAAAATCCTTCCAAATATGTTTTGACTTGGCCTAAGTTCCATCTCCGACATGTTCAGAAGTCTGATCATGATGATGATGTGGAGTTTGTCAAGCAAATCATTGTCCCATTACAGAAAGAGATTGATGTTATGAAGCTGTCCTGCTTCCTCCACACCAGTCTCCAGGAACACAACGCATGTTGTCCAAGGGCATCTCAGCAGAAGCTGATGCAAACCTCTGTATGCAGCTGAGTAAACTAAGCATATTTTTAGCAATGTAATTGCTGGTTTGTGATGGGGCAATATGCAATCACCTTAGCCAGGACCAATAGTTTGCTGCATAGCTGTCATCATGTTGCAAATGGAAGCATTTGGGATTTCAGTGTAGTAACTAGTTTCTCTCTCAGAGTTCAGAATGAGGTGTGTGTGCAACGTACTAACATTCTAGTCCTTAATTGTACACAGAAACGCTTAAACTGGTGAATGCCATACTTGACTATCTTAGCCCCAACTTCCTACCAGCTACCACCAATATCCCATGTTGCTATTCCTCCTCACACATTTTTATAGTTATAATGAATACCTTACCTAGCAAGGGTGGTACTGTATGGCGATGGTTTTCAAACTGGTGTGTCGCGACACTCTAGGATGAAAAGTACTGCCTGAGTCCCTTTAAGGGGTGGGGGAATTGCAGCAACACAATTGCTATGAACATGTCATTGCTGGACATAGACCAGGGCTGGGGGAACTTACCAGTGCCTGCCCCAGGGTCCTTTTGGGTTGGGGAGCCCCGTGGACCTCTCTGCAAGGCTCCCTCTGCGTTTAAAAAGTCAAAAAACCAATTGCGACCCACTTCTGATTTTGTGATAGTGATCAAGAAGTGGGGCGGAACGTTTTTTAAAAACTTTTTAAACACAGAGGGAATCCTGCAAGAGGGGTCCCAAAATGTGTGAGCAGGGCTCCCCAACCCAAAAGGTAAATCCCCCCAGCCCCGATCTATGCCCAGCAGCAATGCGATCGTAGTGATCGCCATCGCTGCAATTCCTCCGCCCCCATAAGCACTTACAGCGGTTCTCAAACTCCCAGAGAGTCTCCTGGAGAGTCTGAGAATTGCTGCTGTATGGGATAAACCAGAGCTTCCCAAACTGTGGGTCGTGAACCACTTCAGATGGGACCACTCACTAGAGTCAGTCATGAGATGCTTAGATTTTTAGTCTTTACTTTGTAAAACGTATGGCAATATGTGTTTGAGAATGTGAGGAATCACAGATCACAGATATATTATGGTGCCCCAACTCTGTGACTCCTAATCCAGTTTCATTACTATAGAGTGGCTGAGTAGTTTTTCATCATCGGTGTTAGCCATTATAGAAAAAGAATATCACAGAAGTAAGTGCTAAGGGCACATCTGCCATTGCTTCTCTTTTACCACATTAATGCTCATGACACGAAAACAAGAATTGCATAGCGCTAATACTGGTACGTGAACTGCAGCTCATCATGTGCTTCAAGGTGGTCTCCTTAAGAGGCAGAAGCATAGGGTCTGTTGGGTTGAACTTTATGAAAAACAGATGATAAAAAGATGGCAAAATTCCTTGCTCAGAAGTGCTTATGGTCTGAGTGACAAGATATGACGATTATCCAGATGAAGTCTGGCTTATCCCTTCTTTAAAAATTTTCTCTTTCATTATTCTTTTCTTCCTAAATGCTACAGGAAATAACAGAGGGAACTAACAGGAAGAGGAGTATAGCTTTCTCTGTCTGTCTGTCTGTCTGTCTGTCTGTCTCCTCTGTTGCCCACTTAGTGTTCTCTCTGTTAATTCTTGGAACATTAGTCTAGCAGCTCTGAAGCTGGTGATCTCACTATCTGCTTCCTGTTCTTCCGTGTTCTGTAGCAAAGCAAAAAATCTGGGCGGGAGGGAGGAACAGGGTGACGGGAGGATGTTCCGGGGAGGGGGTGGGCTGGCCTGGGGAGGGGGGTAGGATTTGGAAGCGGCTCTTAAGCCACATCCAATCGCCTGTCTCCTGGCTGCATAGCCCCGATTTGGGCCACATGGGGTGCTTGGACCTGCGCACACTATATAGCGGGTGCAGATCCGAGTAGCCCATAGGTGCGGCTGGCACCTACCCTGGGGCAAGAGGACAAACATGCCCTTGCCTAGCGGAGGCTCCAGCCTGCTCCCAAGCTGCGCTGGATACTGCCTGTTCCAGAGCATCTTAGGATTGCACCCTAAGCGGAATGCATGTGTTAATGTTTGGGAGGGGAGAAGTGAATTAAAAATACTTTAAATAAATTTACCAGAAAGAAGACTTATATTATACATACTGGGCAACACTCGCACATTTCTACTATTTGGGAGCTCACTCCAGAGAGAGAAACAGAGAGAGGGGGAATGAACCAAGGAACATCTATGTGGACACAATGCCTTACAGAGAATAAGAGAACTCATTCCTGCCCTGAGGGGCTTACAATCGAGAAATAGATTAAAGGAAGACAACAGACAAAGGGAAAGGGAAACAGAGGCACAAATAAACTGGAAAAAAAATGCTTAGGTATGGTATTGGGACTAGAAATTTGTGCCAAAGGCTTCACTTAAAAGGTAGGTTTTCAGGAGGAATTTGGGGCCACAAAAGAACAGAGGTGTTCTGGACAGATGAACATGAATGATTATTTGCTTTTTTCTCTGGAGGATGAAATCACTCCCAGAGCTACATCTATCAGAATATCTACAGAGTCCCAAAGCTAAATTTTACGTAGCCCATAGCATCTGCACCAGTTTAAATGCATACAATAATTAAGGCTATGTCACTGATTATTTGTCAAGGTTTTAAATAGACTTTAAAAACAACACTCAATTCGGATGTTACTTTTAGTCTCTTGCCTGCAGACATAATCTCACAGTGAGGCAGAATAAAAGTATTCCTAGTAAATAATGAACCCGAGAGGGAACAGGTGGTAATGATCTTACTATTACTCAAGCAATATTACACAAAAATACAGAGTCACAAAATTGTTACTTCATTGCCATACCATGTCTTCAAAACAGGCATATGAAAGACAATTTCAGGCATGTTTCAAATAGATTCCAACCAGAATCATTGTAAAAGGTAAAGGGTCCCCACAACCGAATGGTCTAGTTGTGACCGACTCTAGGGGGCAGTGTTATTCTTCGTTTCCAAGCCGAAGAGCCAGCGTTTGTCCGAGGACAATTTTCTGCGGTCATGTGGCCGGCATGACAATACGCCAAGGTGCACAGAACACTGTTACCTTCCCACTAAAATGGTCCCTATTTATCTACTTGCATTTTTACGTGCTTTCGAACTGCTAGGCTGGTAGGAGCTGGGACAAGCAACAGATGCTCACTCAGTCGAGTGGTCTCAAACTGCCAACCTTCTGGTCAGCAAGCTCAATAGCTCAGAGGTTTAACCTGCAATGCCACCACATCCCATAGAATCATCATAATTCAACAACAAAAACAGAATTATGTTTCCCAAATGATGCAGGTATGTGAAAGGGACAATAATGAAATGAAGAAACTATTACCTACCTCCAGGTCATTAAAGAATAGATGCGTATCTGCAAGGTTGAAGATCATTTCTTCCATCATAAGGCCTATCCGGACAGAAGTAGTAGTATCCTGTCAGAAAGAAAATCTGGCATGACACAAAAGCAATATATCATCAAGCCCACTGTGAAAACAACACCAAAATTTATTCTTGGCTAAATCACATTCTGGAAAAGTTCTCTTCAGGTGGTTTTAAACTGAGCATAAAAATACATTTTTATTACTGAAGAGTTGTGCCTATCAAACTAATAATGGGAATGTCTGGTAAATTACATTTCACTGTAAGGTAAAGGTTTCCCCACGACCAAATAGTCTAGTCGTGACCGACTGTAGGGGGCGGTGCTCATCTCCGTTTCAAAGCCTGTAGAGCCGGCGTTTTGTCCGAGGACAAGCTTCCGTGGTCATGTGGCCGGCATGACTATACACCGTAGTGCACGGAACGCTGTTACCTTCCCACCAAAGTGGTCCCTATTTATCTACTTGCATTTAGGTGCTTTTGAACTGCTAGGTTGGCAGGAGCTGGGACAAGCAACGGGAGCTCACTCCGTCGCGCAGTCTTAACTCCCAACCTTGCGGTCAGAAAGCCCAGCAACAGCGGATTAACTCGCTGCGCCACCACGTCCCTATACTTTCACTGTACCTGAGGCTTTAAACAGTTATTTTCCATTAGGCAAAATGTCCCGCCCCCCCACCCGACTGCCCATATGAACTTTGACGGCATGAGGGTGGTTTTCTTCTATAGTTACAAATTAAGACAAAAGTATAGATTTCTGGAGACCATACCCCAGTGGTGTCCAGAGGTGTGTGTGTGTGCCATTTTGGGCAGAGAGAGAAATGCAGAGGAGACCAGTGGTGTCATTCAAATGATTTAGGAACAGGAACTCACTTTTGATTGGCACTTGTCGGGAACCCGGAACCAGCCACGGAGCCCGTTAGGATCCGGAACGCCTGTTCTGGTCCATTCCCCCTGAATGACATCACTGGAGGAGACACTTCCGCGTTTATCTCGCTGCCTGGACTACATAACTTAGCACCCACCCCCTCCCCACCAGCACCACTGCCATATCCTAACGTTCTGCAGATTTCAGTGGAGTCATGTTTGTGATTGCTTGCATGAGGTAAATCATATGTGTGAAGAACAAATTAAAATCACTGGCTTAGCTCTGACTCCGGGTGCAATCCTAACCTGGAGTTAGGCCAGCAAAATTTGGCCAGCACAAGGGACATTGTAAAGTATGTTTGGACCACTCATGGAGTCAGAAAGGCCAGCATATAGAACGTGCGCCATCCTCCCTGACTTCAAGGGTTGTCCAAACAGGCTTTACGGTGGCCCTTGTGCCAGCCAAACTTTCCAGGCCTAACTGTGCCAGCCTAACTCCAGGTTAGGATTGCTCCTTCCATCTTGTAGGCCCATGGCCATTTTGTAGCAGCTGTGGGATCAGACCTCGTTAGTAGGCTGAAAAGAAGCAACTGATCAGGAGTCTTACTTCGGCCTGGCATGAGACATGCTGGACCTCAAGGTCACGCTAATTGGAAATGGAGCCAGCTGTGAATCTACAGTTGGAAGGGGTCAGAATGGGTGACCGGCAGTAACACCAGCTGGTGAGGTCATTTGCCAGAAGCTTTGGCAGGCCTGATTCTCTGGTTGGCTAAGAGCTAAGTTTAAGGTATAAAAACCCTTTGGTGGGGAGGGGGAAAGATGCTCCATTATGGATGTGTGTTCATATCAGCTGTGACACAACATG
This sequence comes from Lerista edwardsae, assembly GCA_029204185.1. Classification (NCBI taxonomy): domain Eukaryota; kingdom Metazoa; phylum Chordata; class Lepidosauria; order Squamata; family Scincidae; genus Lerista; species Lerista edwardsae. The sequence goes on along the minus strand of JAJKFI010000013.1, from coordinate 1,707,509 downwards.
TAGAAGAGCTAGCCTTTGTCCTCAGGAGTTGGAATGATCCAGGAGAGCATTAGGAAAAAGTAAGCGTAGGAAGACGGCGAAACGGTCCGGAACGCAACGGGCAGGCTGCCGCTCACCCGTTCCTCCCGCCCAGCATTCCGGCTGCATGACACCGCTGCGTAGGACCTTAGCAATTGTTTGTGCATTGTATTTATTCTCTCAGATACCTAAATGCCTTTCAAGTTATGGTGTAAACATAATTGTATTGTTTAAATAAAAGTGTTCACACTAATAGGCTTGTGACTGTGTGAGTACAAAGGAAGTTCAACCTAGGCCACTTACAGCACAATCCTATGCTTAGGGTTACCAGATCCAAACTGGGACAGAGTGCCTATACCTTTAATCATTGTGTAGAAGAGGGAATTTGGGTAGGTACAGCTTTTGAAACCCTTCCATGGTGATCTGCACCTGCCCAAATTCCCTCTGCTACATAATGGTTAAAGGCATAGGCACTCTGTCCCAGTTTGGATCTGGTAACCCTACCTATGTTGGTTACTGAGAAGGAAGTCCTAGTGTGTTCACTCCCGGGAAAATGTGCATAGGATTGCAGTCTACTACCATGAAGTGAACCACAGCCTGGGGGCCTGAGTCCCTGGAGTTTGGGGGAGCTCAGAGCTTGCAAAGGCTGGAGGCCATAGGACTTCAGCTTTCCCTTGGCTAGAAGACTAGCTGCTAGAAGGAGTGGTGGCATCTACAGTAGGGTAGTTGGCCTTGAGGATTTGTATGACCTCCCATTTGGTACCTCTGCTCATTGGTGAATAGGGTTACCAGATATAAACTGGGACAGAGTGCCTGTACCTTTAAACATTGTATAGAAGGGGAATTTGGGCAGGTGAAGCTTTTGAAACCCTTCCATGATGAGCCGCACCTGCCCAAATTCCAGCTTCTGGACAATGGTTAAAGGTACAGGCACTCTGTCCCAGTTTGTATCTGGTAACCCTATGAATAAGTAGGATCGAAGTAGGCCCATTGGGACCGAGAGACTGGTGGAATAGGTAAATAAATATATAGGTTATATGGGTAAGTAAGTATCTCTTCTGCTGCCTGGATGCCAGTCAGCCCACAGGATACAGTGAAGGCTGATTTGGTCCTGCTACACCACTCAGATCAGCCCAGGATAGGATTGGGCTGCTAAATCTAAATCATACATAAATATTTCATAACACACAGCAAGAGCAAAGCAGCATATCCTACTTACATATATTTTTCTTACCATCAAATCCATATATCATTAAGTTGTTCTTCTCTCTTATATGCAAGAAGTCGATGAGAGGTTTGCAATTATTCACAAAAATACTTACTGACTCCTCTTTAAGTAAAACAGTAAGTTTATTCATTTTCTGCAAAGTCCAAAAGTTTTATCCACCATTCTTTAACTGAAAGTACTGTATTCTGTATTTTTCCAATACTATGCACAGAGGCTTAGGGAGGATGCCGCGGGGAGAGGGGAGTGCAGCGGTCACTGGCTGCGGCAGGTGCAGTGGCGCAGAAGAGTCGCACACTTTTCAGCCCACCCTTGTGTTTGGATTGCTCCTAAATGAATCGATTCCAGGCCAGGAAGGTGTGGCCAGGCAACACAGAGGGTGGGGCAAAAGTGCTGGGGGGTGCGGTGATGTGGCCCCATCCCCGGCGTGCTCTGAGCCAAGTATGCCTCTGATTGTGCATAAAGTATTCTTGCTGCACTTGTCATAACTGCACTTGCACTTTCCTCATAATCTTCATCATGAGAACATAAGAACATAAGAAGAGCCCCGCTGGATCAGGCCAAAGGCCCATCTAGTCCAGCTTCCTATATCTCACAGTGACCCACCAGGTGCCTCAGTGAGCACACGACACATGAGAGCTAGAAAACGTTTTATTTAAATGAATGCCGGAATTTGGGAGTTTAACAAGAAAACCATTCACACAGTGGTGCAAATCCAGTAGGCTGCAAAGCCTACAATTTCTGTCCAACCAAAAGATGGCTTCTCCAAGAAGGTTTCTTAGTACCTCCATTTTAAAATTAAATCTGATGGTATAGCTGTTGTCAGTTCACTTTTTAAGCTCCATTGCCATTAGCTTCATACCAGGCCTGCACTGGGGAGCTTTTTATTTTAATTTCCTTTTGCTTTTCAACTTATTCTTCTGGTCCCAACACACCGCTCTTTATAATTTATTACATCACCACAGGCAGTTCTATCAAAATGTTCTTGTAAATTTGTTTTAAGTTGTCTCTATTGAATTTAGTTTGATTTTGTTTTATAACCTTTTGCTGTCTGAATAAATATATTTACTTGGGGATTTTCCTATATCAAGTGTAAGGAAAAGGAAGATGGTGCACAATTCATAAGTAGTTCAAACAAAAACAACTGTTTTTGCTAGGGCAGTGGTACCAGTGGTGTCATCTACAAACAAGGAACGGGAATGCTAGGCAGGACTTCTGAGGGACTTCCGCGTGATTGGCTGCCCACCCGTCCTGTTCCGCGGCTGCCCTTGCCTCAGGGGTGTGTGTGTGCCTGCTTGCCAGGGGAGATGGGTGGGGGGCGCGCCGGAGCCTGGGCGAGCAGCGGTAGGGGGCGCAAACCGGGGGCAGCCCCCCCCCGAGGCCAGGGTAGCTGCGGAATGAAACAGGCGGGCTGCCAATCACGCAGAAGTCCCGCCCAAGTCCTGCCCAGTGTTCCCGTTCCTTGTTTGTAGATGACACCACTGAGTGGTACCCAATCTTTTTCAGCACAGGAACCCACTTTTTATGTTGGGGGGGCAACCCCACAACATGTCATTGTTATGTCATTGGAGGTTCCCTAAAAAAGGTTGCAAAAATGGGGTTGTCACAACCCCCTGAAAATCAGCTCGAATGGCAACCAATTTGCAAATCAGTTTGCAACCCCTGGGTTGGGACCCACTGTGCTAGGGAGATGATAGGGATTGGTTCAGTGACAGTATGCATGCAAAGCATGTGCACAGCAATATCTTGCACTTTAGTCTGGTTAGGGACCAGAGGATGGATGAAAGTAAACAAAAATGGATAAATGTCACAGCATAGTTTAGCTTGCAGATTTATTTGGGTCAGCGAAATATGTAAGTAATTAACTATATAACACATACAAATGTGTGTAACATGAAAAAAAACCCAGCAAAAAAAGCCTATGATTCACTTTACAGTGATATTTACTTATGGTGGTAATCTGGAACCAAATCCGCAGTATTAACAAGGTAAGCCAGAGAAGGGAGACACAAATGCTTTATGCCCATCTCTTTCAATAAGTGCACATGTAGGTTGTCAAGTGCATGCACATGCATACACAAAGTATACATGCATTCACAAGCATGCATGTTTCACTCTGCAGTACTGAATAGTTGTGTGCGTTTATAGGGTGGATAGTTGGCTGTGAAGCTTGGGGGAGGAAACAGTTTGCCAACTTCTAGAGTCCACTGCCTGCTGTTCAACAACAACAACAACAACAACAACAAAAACTTTTGAGGCCCCTGAAGCTGTGGCTTTTCATTTATTTTCTTAAAACCAAACATTTGCTTATAATTGTTTTAAAATGTGCACTAAGGCATACAATTTCTTTTTTTTTTACCACCTGCAGCTACTCTTGATCCAGTTGGCTGAACTTTGCCTAGTTACCCCCTCCTCTGCGGCTCTTGGTGAAATTGTGAAAAAGGAAGTAGGCGGCTGACTTATCTTTGGCAATCTCTCATGTGCAAGTCACTCTTTCTTACTTCAGTTTCTAGTTCCAAGTCACTCACAGTTCCAGACTTATGTCTCAACCAGTAAACTGTTAAGACTTGCATGCCAGTGGGAGATTGAGTGCCCTTCCATTTTGCCCAAGTGCCAATTCATCTGACATTCCAAATGTTTGTGTAATGCATTTCTACATCTCTATTTCTGCTGTCCAAAAAGACGACAAAAGACATCCCCACCCCCACCAAGTACGCCTTTATGAAAACGATTAGACTTTCGACGCTCCTGCCAAATACTTGCTTATGCAGTGAACAAATAATGACTTTTCCACCAGGACAAAAGCATTAATTAAGCATATTTGTCAGTCTTCTATTCTACAGGGAAGGGGGGGCAGGGTTATCTTCTGGAGATGTCAGCCAGAGGTGAAAGGCAGATTAGTACGCAATTGGGGGCCTTCCAAGTCAAATCTCATCTTTGTGGTTAGCTGTTAATAATAAAGTTGTCACTAAAGAACAAGTTTAATGGTTTTAATTTGGTTTAATTACTTGGAAATGCTTAGGAATGGGACCAGTTTGTTTGCTTGTATTAACTAGAAAAAGAATAGAGTGTGTGTATGAGTGAGTGAGTGAGTGAGTGAGTGAGAGAGAGAGAGAGAGAGAGAGAGAGAGAGAGAGAGAGAGAGAGAG
>JAJKFI010000013.1:1681457-1703107 GCA_029204185.1 Lerista edwardsae | reverse complement strand
AGAGAGAGAGAGAGAGAGAGAGAGAGAGAGAGAGAGAGAGAGAGAGAAGACTGAGCCACATGTCTGAAGGAAGATAAATTATCCACTCTCTGGTTGCTGAGTTTCATGCTTTGATGAAACTATAAAAAGTAGTACATAAGCAATATTTATGAGTATTTTTTACACTTGAAACAGCTCCTTCTCAGCACCAATCCTAAAGTGTTTCATCTCACTCTCTTTTTAAAGAGATATTAAAAGGAGGTGTTTATGTCAATATAAAACTTTATTCTCCAAGGATGTTAATCATCATTCACTCCCACTCTTGATAATAAAAATGCAGTTTGTTAACATCAACAGCTAGCAGCCCTAAATACAAGCACAACTTGGTTAAATACACTGATGCCCTTTACTAGACTAAGGCCCCAATCCTATGGGCTTTAGCGTGGGTGGTATGAACATACTGCCTGCACTTTTGTTGCAAAAGGTGCCATAAGGCACCTCTTGTGCCAGTGATAAGCCGTTACTGCTGACACTGGCCGAACAGCAGGTCAATGCCAGCCCTGCGTTGCCCAGAGATGGTCATGCAAGCCGGCAAGCGGTAAGTATATCAGTCGCGGGCTTTTTCAGGTGTGGCAGGAGGGCGTTCCTAGGGAGCGGGGTGGAGCAGGGGATTGGACCAATGGTGACATGGAGGCCTGACACGGAAGCCCTAGCCTCTGCTACGGCAAAATAGCAGGTGCAAAGGGAAGTAGACCCATTGCCTGCCCAAGCCCTTACCACGGGGGAAGAGGACAAATGTCCCCTTCTTCCACTGAGACTCCTGTGGCTGCCTGGCCAGGTGGTAGCCACTTGGCAGCTCAGGATTTGGCTGTAACACCGTTGAACACTGTACCCCATGCACAAGTAATCCTCTCACTTCCACCAGGATGTTTGAGGAGGAGTCTGGAAAATTATCCAATCCTAAAACCCATGCTAGAATAGGAAGGCCAGCTGGCCTGCCCCATATCCAGCGAGAGATTGTGGCTGCATGCAGCACAACTAGAAATGGGGAATATACTCCCTTTATCCCAAGTAATGCCCCAGCAGTTCCAATAGAGCTACTCAGAGTGAGCAGCCCATGTAGGGCCGACCGGGCTAGTGATGGGAATTAGGATGTAGTCTAGGTGGCAGAGGCTAGTTCCACCCCCTCCATGGGCCAGCCACCAGCAAAATGTCATTGTAGATGGTGATGAAATGAAAGAAGGCACAGGACAAGGAGGAAGGATGAGAAAAGCAAAGATTGAAGCACAACTTCCAGCTGGAATGGAAAGATGTGCAACTGACCTGAATATTTCAATGATTTCAATTAGCCCTATAATAATGGTTAGTTCAGGCTTAACAGCTGTTCCACTAGCAGTGGTTCGCATTCTCAACAGTCCTATCATGCCATAAAGGCCACAGTACTCTGTCATGCCCCCATGTCTGTTTCTTTTAAAGCTGTTGAACACAAAGACACACACATAGTTCTACTAGTAAATTATAATGGCCTGACTAAAATAGTCTTGAAATTGCCTACAATGACTAAATGCTTTTATTATTTAACCTAAAAGGGCACCAAATACAAGATTTCGCCTCCAGTAGGTTAAAAAAATTCCTACTTCCTCAGAAAATCCTTCCCAAATTGTAGTCATCTTGAGTTAATCCACCATCTACTGAGTGAATTAGGCCATATTTGTTTTGAAAATCTATTTTATAGAATTCCAAATGACTGTGTTTTCCTTAGGAAGAGGTTATTCTGCCTTTTCCTGCTCCCTTTCCTCTTGGAGAGAGGGGGGGATGCCTGTTCGTAAGCCATGGCAGGTTTTTAATGTCCCAAAGTGCCCTGCACGTATGAGTAACAAAATGTAAATAAACACAGCTGAACCAGGAAGAAGATGGAAGGTTTTCTCATTAAAGAAATAAAATAAACAGATGTCCTTAAGCACTTTGGCTTATGTTTGTCAAAGGAATGGAGAACTCTTAGATGTCAGAACAGCAGCAGGGCAGCGCGCACACACACACACACACACACACACACACACACACACAATCAAATAAAGCGCAGAATACATGCCACTCTGAATTAGCTAATAGAGCTCAAGAGGGGTGTGCGCGTGTGTGTTTGATTTGAACCCTAGCAACAATTAGCAAACCAGGAAAGTAGATTTGAAACTCTACAATTAGCTGCCAGGTAATAAAGTATGTTTTTACTTCTTAATAGCAGATCGTGGTAAAAGCACAGACTTAGTGACGAGACATACAAATCGACACCATTGCTGCTTATATTTCTATAGCATTTCAGACAAGGAGCACAGCTCCTGTCGGGTCCGGAGGGCTTATGAGCCCCTCCCCAGGCTGCGTGCATTTGGATCCACCCCAAGGATTACCACCACCCTCCAGACACTGGAGGTGTCTGGAGGATTTTTTGAGCCCTGCTGAAGCTGTGTGCATTTGCATGCATCTTCCGCGAGGCTCAGAGTTGCCCCCCCCCCATCTGGTCACCAATGGAGTTGTGCTCCACTGGTGTCTGGAGGGTTTTCTGAGGCCCGCCAAGGCCGCATGGGTCTTTCCACCGCCTAGGAGAGTCTCAGAATGGCCGTTTCGGCCAAATAATGTCACATTCCGGTTTCTGGGGGAAACCGGAAGTGACATTTTTAATGCCTTATAAGGTTAGATAATGGTTAGATAGTGTCACCGAAGCGATGAACATGAAGTTGGGCGAACTCTGGAAGCTAGTGGAGGACAGGGAGGCCTGGTGTGCTGTGGTCCATGGGGTCGCGAAGAGTCGGACATGACTTAGCGACTGAACAACAACAAAGGCATTGTAAAGCCCAGGAAAGCCTTCTAGGGTTCTCTCTGGGGGTCATAATCCCTTATATTTACCCCTGCTAACTGGGCAAGAGGCACTTCTTCCTCTTATTTTTGTGGTGTTCCTCGTATATTTAGCAGGAGGAGAGTAATTGTCCCTCTTCACCCACGCATGGTGTCTTTCTAGTGGCTGTTGCCGGGGGTCTGCCTTTTTTTTAGGTTGTGAGCCCTTTGCGACAGGGAGTCATTTAACTTTATTATTACTATTTGCCTGTAAACCGCTTTGTGAATTTCGTGTTGAAAAGCAGTATATAAATACCTGTGGACTGATTGATTATAAGGCATTAAAAAACATTACTTCCAGTTTCAAACGGGGAGGTGATGTTATTTGGCTGAAACAGATGTTCTGAAGAGCACAGCTCCAGTCACCTTCAGAGGCTTTAAAGGTAAAGTTTCCCCACGACTGAATGGTCTAGTCATGACCGGCTGTAGGGGGCGGTGCTCATCTCTGTTTCTAAGCTGAAAAGCCGGCGTTTGTCCAAGGACAAGCTTCCGTGGTCATGTGGCCAGCATGACTGTACGCCAAGGCTCACGGAACGCCGTTACTTTCCCACCGAAGTGGTATCTATTTATGTGCTCACATTTTTACGTGCTTTTGAACTGCTAGGTTGGCAGGAGCTGGGACAAGCGACGGGAGCTCACTCTGTTGCGTGGTCTCAAACTGCCAACCTTTGGGTCAACAAGATCAGCTCAGCTGTTTAACCCGCAGTGCCACCACGTCAGAGGCTTTAGGTTGAGCTTAATTTAGGACCCATGTCTGCGGATGAAAAGTCTGCGGATAATTAGGCTCAACCTAACTCCTATTGGAGTTTGTTCCAAACTGCAAACAAATGTTTTAAGGCTCCTCCCGTTGCATGCAAGAAGAGGAGAAAGTGGGGAAACGTACAAGCTTGAAAATCATTCCTGTAGCACTAAACCATGGATTTGCATTACAGTGAGTCCTCTTTATCTGCAGATTCAGAACCCGAGGATTTAACCCAGCATGGCTGGAGGACCCACAGAGAACCTCCCAGATGTGACCAGAAGCTCATTCCGGTCACATCCTGGAAGCTTTCTATGTCAATATGTTTTTGCTATTTTCATACCCTTTGGTTATTTTTGTGCAATCTCAAGACAGCTTTGAAATATATTGAGCTTGTGAATCACCTTGTCCTGTAAAATGTATAACATGTGCATTAGCTTACAAGTTCTAAACTGTCCCTAGAATACAACCCATGGTAAAGTTTGCAGGCAACTAAACTGGCATTCTTTAATTGGAAGCTGTTCTTTCAGGTTGGTATGACGATCAACTTTCTCCAATTCAATCTCAGTTTTATCCTCATTGTGCTCCAAGCATCTCTTCTGCTGCTGCCAGTCCTCCTCCTCCTTCTCCCTGGCATTCAAAGCTTGGCATTAGCACTGTACATGTTTCTGTAACAACAACATCAAGGTACATCTGGTGCTTACAGATCTCTGCTGACCTCAGTTGTCCACAGATTTGGTTGTAATCTATACAGGTTTTTCAACAGTGGAATTAATTCCCGTCATGTGTAATTAATGAAGGATTATGTTGCAAGATTTGCATGGGAAACCTACTAACTACAAAGAGAATCAGAGCTATGGCGAGTAGCGTTACTCCAACTTAGTCACAATTGGCCAAGCCAAGGTGAGCTCACACAATTAATTGTAACAGGAACATTACACTGCATTATGTTATTTCAAGGCGCAATCCTGAACAGCACTGGATTAGTAAGGCCGGCCGGCCAGTGCCAAATCCAACGCTGTTCAGGACAGGCTGGAGCTTCCCCAAAGCAAAGGAGCATAATCCTCCCCTATGTGCTCCTCGGATCTGTGCCTGCTAAAGAGTGGGTGCAGATCTGAGGAAACCGCACAGCCCGAATCAGAGCCTCGCGGCCTCGCTGCCGGGCTTAGGATATGGCCATATGATCACCTCCCAAGCCCACCCAGGTCCCGCCTCCTGTCTCCCCTCTCCCACCAATCCCTGTCCTGAAACGGGACGGAGAATCCCTTGTGCCATCCGTCTTCGGTCGGCGCAAGGCAGGTGCTCCATCGGCACTTTGAATCTGTCGCTGCGAGCAGCTTCAGCTTCAGAGCTTCAGCACCCACACGCCGGCACTCCGCCCCTTGTGTTGACGTGATGAGGTCACATCGACACAAGGGGCACGCTAGGATTGCGCTGCCCATGTCATTCTCTCTATTTAAAGAAATACCACTTCCCATTAGAGCAGTGGTTTTCACTCCCCCCCCCAGTGGCGTTTCTACAGGGAGGGCAAAGCTCTAAGTGTTGTGAGGAGCCTTACCCTGTCTTGTAAATCCCTCCTCTCCCTTGCTGCTGTAGCCACTAAGCAACGCCAAGATGTTGCTGTTCCCTGTGAGGATTGGCTAAAACGGTGCAGGAGAGGAGTGATTTCCACTGCAAGGTGAGGCTTCTTGAAAGACTTAGAGCTCTGCCCTCCCTGCAGAGACGCCTCTGCCCCCCCCCCCGGAGTTTGAAAAGCATTGCAGGTACTTGTGGGGGAGGCGTTTAGGCAGCAGGGTGATCCCCAGGATAGCATTTCTGCCTGGAGCCCCAGGAGCTTTGATCTACTTGCCGATAAAGTGTCGTCCTGGGGGTGTGGGGTGCCCTGCGGAGGCAAATGCAGGGCTCCCCAAACCTTAGAAAATAAAGATTGTGATGCACTTCCGTTTTCACAATTGCAACCTGGAAGTGTGTCACAATCTTTATTTTTTAATTTTTCAAGGCTTGGGTAGCTCTGCGGATGCCTCCGCAGGGCTCCCCGCACCCCCAGGACAGCAGCGCTTTATCAGTAAGTAGATCGAAGCCCCTGTCGCCCCAGACAGCAGTGCGATCCTGGGGATCACCCTGCTGCCTTCTCTCCTCTCTGCCACTTAAGGACACAGGGCCAGAGGTTCTCTGGCTGGTGAATCTCGATGCCTCTGTTTGAAAATCTCTGCATTGAAGTTTTCTTAATGGTCATCTGTATCCTTTCTTTACCAATCAGAGTTTTCATACAAAAAGTACAGGCAGGCCCGTGTTATCTGCAGGGCTTCCATTTCAGGAAACTTATAGCTATTCTGCCAGCACAGACATGAGGAGACCCATAGGTGGCCCTGTGCCCTTACCCTAAGGGAAGAGGATGAATGTCTCCTTCTCCCAAGGTGTTCCTGGTGCCTACCCAGCATTGGTAGGATGCAGCAATAGCCATTTGGCTACTGCTGTGCCTCTGGCACCTGGGAAGCATAGGACTGTGCTGTCATTCATCTTATAGGGTTCTTGTAATGACAACGTCTGTGTATGTGTGTATGTATGTTCCAGCATAACTCTGGAATGCCTGGAGCGATTTACACCAAACTTTGTACACATATGCCTTACAGTCTGGAAAGAAATCCTGGGTGGGGGGGGGGGGAGAGACACCCCTAGCACCCCTAGCAGTGGGGATGGGAAGGGGGTGACATGCAAAAATAATCGAGAACGACCGACATTAGTGTCAAATCCATAGTTTTTGAGGTCGCTGAGATGAATGGTGACACTCCCGATGCCGTTTAAGTCCACGTTCAGCCCCCATCAGCTTGGGGGGTGCGAAGGGGTGAAAAATAAAATGCCCAAAATGACCGACCTTAGTGTCAAACCATAGTTTTCGGGGTTGCTAAGCTGATTGGTGACAGTCCTGATGACATTTAAGCCCAAGTGTAGTCAAATACAAGGCACCCCTAGGGGTGGGGGTGGGAAGGGGATGACATGTAACAATAACCTAAAATGACTGATATTAGTGTCAAATCCATAGTTTTTGGGGTCAAGATGAATAGTGACACTCCCGATGCCGTTTAAGTCCACGTTCATCCCCCATCAGCATAGTGGGTAAGAAGGGGTGCAAAATAAAATGTCCAAAATTACCGGCATTTGTGTCAAATGCATAGTTTTTGGGGTCACTAAGCTGATTGGTGACAGTCCCAATGACATTTAAGCCCAAGTGTAGTCGAATAGAACTGTAGAACCTTCTGGAAATTTTTAGAAATCATTATGCCCTGGTCTTGGACTCCAATCAAATACTTGCCATGTGACCAGGCGTAGTCACTGAATACAAGGCTATCGATACCGTAGTAGATGCCCATGAGGTCGTCAATTTCCCATCATACTTCCTAAACTCACTTGGTCCGGCTGCATTGCCACCACATTGTCTTTTACTTACAGTGGGATCTCCAATTATCTTACTATGGAACCTCGACCCGCCAAAACTTTGCTACGGCACAAGGCTGTGTGTCAAGAAGATGCTGGGTACTGTAATTGAAGCGACTATCTTAACAAGAAAGGGAGAGGGTGAAACAGTTTTTATCCCACGGATAACACTCATTCCAATGGATCTCCCTTTTAATTTTAAGAGATTGCAATTTCCAGTGAGACTTGCATTCTCGATCATGATCAGCAAGTCACAGGGGCAGTCTATTAAGTTCTGCGGAGTGGATTTGAAATCGCTATGTTTCTCCCACGGACAACTTTATGTTGCTTGCTCAAGGGTGGGTTCACGCAAGAATTTATTTATTCTTGCTCCAGGAGGTGAAACTAAAAATGTTGTTTATAATCAAGTTTTGAGTTAAATTAATATTATAGTGAATTTGTAAAAGATTTTACTTTATAATTTTTATGCTGTACTTTGCCTGTACATAACATTACTTTGATTTTACACTATAGATAGAATTCATTCCTTTTCCTGTCTAATAGAAGCTTGGGATAAATAAATACCCGGGCAATGCCGGGTAAGGACAAGCTAGTAAATAATAATACATGTGAAGTGCTTTGTATACTCAGAAAGTGTAATATATCCACTTTTATTATTACTAATGTGTTTCAATAAAATCAACTTGAAGGCTGTTTGAACAGCTTTGGCCACTGTTGCTAAATAAAAGGAGGAAGCCAACTGAAGGGGAATTTGTCAGTATCACTGATGCTGAGCTAAAATGGTAGCAATTTCAGGTAAAGAAACTACAAGGAGGCAGCTACACATTCCAGTTGCGAAGGACTAAAGTGGACTGATTTCTGAACCAACACTATAAAAGCATCTTGATCAGGGAGGCAGGCATTGCCAACTAACCTTGCACTTACATAAGCATTGTGGGGAATTGTCGTTTTAATTTCACTTCCAGGCAATTACAAAAAAGCAGTGGCTCTGGAGTACAATAAGGTTGCAGTATGGAAGCTACCTGAACTTTTCTATTTATATCTTGATTATATGATCCACGGGGCTTGTTGTTTTTAAATTGTATTGTTTTGTTTTAATTTTGTTTTATTGTATTGTTTTAATATTGTTTTTAAATTGCTTTTTAATGTTAAATTGTGTATTTTAACGTATTTTTGTATTGTAATGCCGCCTTGAGTGCCTTCGGGCAGAAAAGCGGGATAGAAATCCAATAAATAACAACAACAACAACAACAACAACAACAACAACAACAACAACAACAACTTCTGCCTTTGGTCATGTTCGTTCTCTTTAAAAGCTGATGCTCGAAGGCTTCAGTCAGTTGCTATCCCACAAACAACACTTTATTGTTCATTTAACACACTCATGTATCTAAAGGCAGACAATAAATCTATCAAACTAGTTGCACATCCAGCTTGTTATAACCATCATAAAACAAGCCCAGATGGTAGAGTCATAAAATGGTCAAATCATATTCTTCCTGCAGCAGCAATGTTCAAAGCTGCCAAGTTGGTCATCCCATTCTAATAAAATAGCAAACACAGTCCCTTTCACCCCATATTAAAGTACTTAACGATGATCTAGCTCCACGCAATTTCACAACCATCTGTCATTATCAGTAAAAACTAAAACTGCTGCACAAAGAGAGACCTACTCCTTTAGAATTATGTAGGCGATTACAGGATACCCTCTACTAAATATCAATAGCTGTGAGTTTGTGCTCATGAGCACCTGCAGATACGTCTGTTGAAGAAATGTCAGGTAAAGACATGAGATAATGAAATGTCAGTAAAATGCATAAAAAAATGTTACTGGGCTACATCTGACATCACACTTCTGTACTTGAAGGAAACTACTCTTTAAATAAGCAAGTTTTCAGACACCACAGAATGATCGCTAGAGGGGGAGATGTTCTTAGTTCCCAGGGGAGGGAATTTCACAACTGTGGAGCCACCACCAAGAAGGCCCTATTTCTGACTGCCACCCCATTGCCTCACTTGGTGATGGCATAGTCAGAACCCCCCCCCCCGAAGAGAGCATGGGTAGGGTTACATGGAAGAAGGAGGTCCCTCAAATACCCTGGACCCAAACCATATAAGGTTTTAGAAGTCAAATCTAGCACTTTGAATTGGCCCTGGAAATGAACAGCTAGTGTAGCTGCTGAAGCAATGGCCTGACTGAATCGAACTGACGAGCCCCAGCAAACACACGGGCAGCTGTGTTCTAACTAACTGCGGTTTCTGGATCGTCTTCAGAAGCAGTCCCACATAGCGTTGCAGTAACCTAATCTGGATGTCTCTAGGGAATGGGTCACTGTAGCCAGGTCTGAGCAACCCAGGTATAGTTGCAGATGGTGAATCAGCAGTAGCTGAGCAAAGGCTCCCTAGCTACTGCTACCACCTGGGAGTCCAGGAGCAGCTGTGGATCCAGGAGAACCCTCAAGCTGTGGACCTGCTCCTTCAGAGGGAGTGCAACCCCATTCAGAGCAGGATGATAGCCCAAGTCGTAGCTTTCCAGGCCAGGAGAACCCCTGTCTTATCCAGATTTAATTTCAGCTTGTTTGCCCCCATCCAGTCCCAACTGCCTCCAGAAAATGATTGAGGACTTCAACTGCCCCCTCGGAGTCAGGAGGAAAGGAGAGATAGAGCTGGGCATCATCAGCGTACTGATGGCACCCTACCCGAAACCTTTGGATGACCTCTCCCAGTAGCTTCATGTAGATGTTGAACAGCACGGCGGAGAAAATGGAACCAGGCAGCACCCCAAACCTTAGAGGCCAGGATGCTGAACAAGCATCCTAGAAGTTCTAGTGAAGAGTTCTCTAGGCCAGTATTATTCAAACTTAGTGGGTCACGACCAGCGATGAGATCCGCAAATTGAGAAGGGGAGGTCCCTTAGGTCCCGCCTAAGGTCCCGCCTAAGTCTCGCCCAGCGTTCCCCTTCTCAATTTGCGGATCCGATCGCTGGTCACGACCTTTCCCGGGTTGTGGAAAGCTGGGAGCAGCCATCTTGGAAACTTAATTTGGTTATATTCCTTTTGTGAATTTTAATAGTTTGAATTTCCAAGTGAGGGTTTTTTTTTAAATTTTGTTTTTAATTTACTGCTTTTGCTTAATATTTTGTCCTAATCTTGCTTTCTGTCAGGGATGTTTCATGGCTGTACAATTGCTGAAGTCCGAGAATGCCAATTTGCATTTCAGGAGTGTCATTTTACGATGTTACAATGTCAGCACTTCCTGCTTGATGATGTCACTTCCTGCCATAACATCCCTTCCAGGTTAATGACATCCCTTCCAGTGGGTCCCAACATGAGTGCCATTCTAAAAAGTGGGTCCCAGTCTAAAAAGTTTGAATACCACTGCTCTAGGCCATTAATTTTGAATTTACAAGCAGATTTTTTTAACCACCCAAATTATGACCCCCATGTGCAGTTTGATGTGATATAATCCAGCAAACAGATACATCACATTTGACTGTTCACTGTGTTGTGACTTTGGCATATGCCTTATTTGAGAAAACCTGTTTAAAAAACACACCACTCAACTGCCCAGCTGAAAAATATGGTACCTCAATCAGACAGGAGTTTTTGCATCATGTCTGCTGAACAAAAAGTTCCATATTTTAGAGAAAATTCTTGTCAAGAAAAACAGTCCACTGTCCTATCTAGCACAAAGCTGAACAATACACCCTTTTGAAGAGCTCAGGCTATGGGCAATGTGACAGGATGTTAATTAAGTTTTCACATGTATGAGGGAAATACCACTGCACTTAGTTATATTAAATATATTCTGAAGAAAATGAGCAACATCTGTTTGAAAAGCTGCGGTATGAGTTCGCTTACAATTCCCAATGTGTTCTGGTTAGAGAAACAGTAATGTAGGGGAAAAAAGCCAGATGAATTCAACAGTACCTTCCCATATCTGGATGCAAAGGTTCCCGTGAGTAAGGAGTGAAAAATAATTATCGTCTCGTCCAAGTCCCATACAAAGACACGCTGTAATGAAAGACAGAGAGGTGGGAAAAGGCAAACCACACCAACTGCTTGCAAGGGTTTACTCATTTGAGATAGCAGAAGAACATCACTTTTTAAGGTAAGGAATGGGTTCAATTCTGGTATTCCTAGGTATTAGATACAGCCCTTTCTCCCCCTTTTAAGGATTAAAAACAAATACATACACAGACTTTTATTGGCATAAACGCAACATAAAACAAAAGTCATGATCAAATAAACAAAGAATATTGCTAAATGGGTAGTATATGTGTACATGTGTTTGCCCTCTGTCCCTCTGGAACACTGTCATAATTTGTTTACTCTCCTGGTCAATTGTTCCCCACCCTCCAAAGGGCCTGATGGAGAGAGTTGGGTCTCACTTTATTTTTGGACGTTCACTGTGTTCATGTTAAATGTTTAATGGTTTTTAAAATGTGTTTTACGTATTGTGGTTACATTGTACGTTTTTGTTCTCTGCAAGCCGCCTTGGGCATTTGCTGCGGCATGGGAAAGGTGGAGTACAAATTCTTCAAATAAATAAAATACTACAGCAGATGGTACACAGCTGCATTTAAACATTTGATGAAATAGATGCATTTACAGCATACACATTTTACAGTTTAGAAGCAGTCTTAAGAATCATAAGGTGTTGCTGCATGATTGAGAACAAGAAAGCCACCGTTTGCCCAATAACATCAGAATCCAATGCCAATAGTTTAGAAATACATCTAAAACATTCAAATACTATGAACTATGTTTCCATAAGCTCTTTTACAAGTTATGGCTTTCCCCAAAGAACACTGGGAAATTCAATTTTGTAAGGTGCTAAGATTTCTCTTTTAGAATACCCCCTAGACACAAAACACTACAATTCCCATGATTGCCTGGGAAAAGGAACAACAGGTAAACAAGTTTGAGTCTAAAAATGTTATTGCCAAAGGTTGACTAGCAGCAAAGCAAGTCAAACAAAATCATTTACTGGAACAATTTTGGTTGGCGTAGGAGTAAGTTAGCCTCTCACAATACACATAAGAGATCATGAAGACAAAATTGCTGGCATTCATGAATCTCCCAGGGACACATCAGATGAAGGAAACAGAACAAACAGATTCTAGAAAGAATTATAAGGGCCAAAAGATCTATCTGCATTAGCTTTTCCACTCAATAAAAATGTAATAATCCTATCTGTTTTGAAATACTGTGTGTTTGTTGGAATCCAGAGAAGAGAAAACAGTGTTCCTCGAGTGGGACAGGGTTTTTCTGCTCTCCCCTGCTGCAGTCTCCAGTGACCCCAAAAGCCAAACCATCACTTGTAATCACAGGGCACAATACCAACTTGGAGTTAGGCAGACACAGCCAGCAAAGTTTGGCTGGCACAAGGGCCACCATATGTTTGGACTTCTCTTGGAGTCAGAGAGGACAGCACACAGATGTGCGCCATCCTCCCTGATTCCAAGAGAGGTCCAAACGCACTTTATGGTGGCTCTTGTGCTGGCCAAGCGTTGCTGGCCTAACTGTGCCAACCTAACTCAAGGTCAGGATTGTGCTCACAATCTAAATAATAACTAATTTAAAAACTGGGTAGGGAACAGGAGACCTGAAATTATATTCTTTTATTTCAAGAGGGACATGCTACAACCACACTACCCTGAAATTATCCAAAAACAAAAGGCAGGGGAAAGAAACAACAGAGTGCTATGCTGCAATGGCCCAGTACAATTACCTCAATTTCAGTGTCAGCTGATGGGGAGGGATCCGTACTCCTTTTTGATCGACCTCGGAGCTTTCCATCAATCCCTCTGTGCTGCCTGTCTGTCTCTGAGTCTTTTACAGGTGTTGTGTATTCCCCTATGGGGATAAAATAAATCCAGATGAAAGTAGAAATTGCCATTACAACATCTTATAGCTTCTGGTTTCCTCTCTGCTGGGGAATAAAATTAACGGGTATGATCTCTAGGTGTTTTCAACTTCCTTGTTACACATACAAAATATTTTCAGGTGATGTGCAAACACACACTTAACCTTTTGCCTAATCAAATCTCAATTTTAAACAAGATCCACATAAAACGTACATAGATCCCAATAACAAGAATTCAGAGTGCACGCCTAATCTGGAGTTAAGCCAGCACAATTAGGCCAGCAAAGTTTGGTAGGCACAAGGACCAACGTAAAGCATGTTAGACCGGCACAGTTAGGCCAGCAAAGTTTAGCTGGTACAAGGGACACCGTAAAGTATGTTTGGACCATTCTCGGAGTCAGGGAGGATGGCGCGTGTCTGTGTGCTGGCCTCTCTGACTTCGAGAGTAGTCCAAACATACTTTTCGGTGTCCCTTGTACGAGCTAAACTTTGCTGGCCTAACTGTGCTGGTCTAACTCCAGTTTAGGATTGTGCCCTCAGTTAAGGTAAATTGTTTCTGAAGCCCCAAAACTATCAGCACCACTTTTGTAATTTAGGGCTTACATACTGCTGCTTGCTACTGTATTTCAGTCCTCAGACCTATGGTCCTGATCCAAAACGTGCAAAAAAACCCCCTGCCATTAATTCCATGTGGATAACAGCCATTGCTTGTTAACTCTAGCTAGAGAATGCACATCTCATTTATAACAAAAGATGAGTGGAAAAACATACCTTCACATGCACTATGCATTGCTGTTAAGAGGTACACTAGTATGATGTACAGAACAATATGGATGAACACCTGGACATGCATCTGCAGAGAACTAGGTTGGGTGCTATGTGAAGAGTCATATTGCATAATCCTTACTGATGCATACAGGCAGCCAAAAGATTTGCAGGTGTACTGATCACAAACATATATTCCAATTCAGCAGGGTGAGTCTTTGCTAGATAGGGGCTCAAAATGTGGGATCACATAAATGTAGTAGTTTCCAAAATGGAATTCCAGCAGAATCAGATATTTAAACCGAAATGAATTCTTTAAAATATAAAAATTCTGTTACAGTATTTGCTCAGAAACAATGATAGTTAGACCATTTTCTTTCTATATTTCCATTCTAGATCTGTTTTAACTCGAGGGTACTAAAACTCAGGCATTATGAAGGGTTATTCATAATGCCAGAAGTAAAATACATAACAAGTAGCTACTTGGTTTGGTGGAATGCAGACTGAGTTATGCAATCTGGGCTATTTTTATATGCATTCAAAACACAGGACTGAAAATACAGACTTGAAACACGCCAGCAGAGCCAAGTTAAGCATTTTCCTAAGTTTTGACACACTGAGCCCAAAAAGTTCACCATCACTGGACTAGAGTCACAGAATCACGGACTCGGGTGAGATTCAGAACACATGGCCAGTGATTCAGAAAAGAGTCATGACACAAATTTGACTTGAATCCTGACTCCCTAATTGTGTGTGCGTGCATGCTTACTTTGTTTCCCCGTAACTTCCACGTTGCCCCAAAAGACCTCATAAGGGATCGGGAAACCATCTTTCAAACTGATGGCAGCTGCAAACATGGTGGGAGAAGGGTAAGTGGTTCCAGGAGGGAGGGCTGGGGTGGGGCTTGAGGGGAGGAGGAAGGGTTGTTGTTGTCGTCCAAGTACTTGACTTTTTCCTGAAACGACTTGGGACTCGAGTAAAAATGACTTGAACTTTTTTCACGAGTCAAGTCATGGCAGTGTGTGCTATGACTCAGGACATGACTTGAACTGGGGGTTCGCTGACTCGAGACTTGACTCAACTCGCAAAATGTGACTCTGGCACATCTCTGAATTTTCCACTAAGCTCAGTTTTCTTCACATGGAATCTACTAAAGTGAAATGGCTCAAACAAGCAAAGGAAGTCATCTGCGGAAGCACTCTTTTCTACTGTGGAAAGACTGCAGATTTTCAGGTAGATGCACATCCATTTGTGTCATGATACCAGTCTGGACCCTATTAAATTGATTGGAGGAGTCTTTATGAAGACTGGAATGTGAATGCCCATCCAGGGCTACTAGTTAGCACATGCAACTAGTTTTGGATGGGGGCCAATCAGAATAACTCTCAGTTGAGTCAATGGAAAAAGATTGCACCATTAATAATCTCAAGGCTTATCTAGAATACTAAATGAAAAATCTACCCTTTTGTGGTAACATAATTCTTCTTTTAAAAGTGCTTTTAAAAAGAGAACTAATTATTCCACTGAATTAATCCAAAGCTACTTAAAAAAACAAACCCACATTCTTAAATGTTTCAAAAGTGTTTAAAAAACATCTTCGGGGCATGGTTTATCTAAATCTTTTAACATTCCATCATCACCCTTTCAAATTTTGGCCTAGAAAATAAAAAAGGCTTCCCCCCCCCTTTAACCAACGAAAACCAAGATATTTATAACTGAATGAAATCCTCATTTTGATCATTTTAATTAAGAATCATGCAATTTTCACAGCCCATAACAGAGCCTGAAAAATATTCATGCCAGACTGTGGATCCAATCCTTTCCAGCTTTCCAGTGCCGATGCAGCTGCAATGCAGGCCTGAGGCAAGAGAACAAATGTTCTGTTACCTCGAGGAGGTCCCTAGGACAGCTGCCTGTCATTGGCACAGCTGCATTAGTGCTAGAAAGTAGGATAGGATTGGGCCCTTAAGCATAATGACTTGAAATTCTGTTCTGTTGATTGCTGAAACCGAACTTTTAATTCAAAGCTTTGCTACCTGCCTTGAGTCCTTATTGGAGAAAGAAGCAGCATTCTGTCACACCACTGAAAAGCTGTTGTTTTTGAAACAACACTGAAAAGCTGTTGACCTGTGAAGGATTAATCCAATTGTTCTTTGTAGCTCATTAAAAAAATCAATTTAACTGCTCAGAAAACTTGAGATATCTGCTAAAAAGGCTTGCCACTTTTAGAAAATAATTGGAAGACAATGCTGTTTCTGTACCCATACTTTGATAGTTTAACACTACCATTTCATTTTTGCTCAAGTCTTTTGCTCCTTTAGTGGAACTTAGTTCTTCTTCTTGCTTGGGATTTGCCCCAATATTTTAGTTGCTTCTCTGTTCATCAAATCTGTACTCAGTACATGTTCCTCTCCTTCCACATGACCTTGAAAGCTATTATTCCTCTCAGTCTTACTCATCTGGCTTGCTAGCACCAAGACCTACTGAATGGCAAAACAGGGGAATGGAAATAGAAATAAAAAGCTTAGCAGGAATGTATCCTACTGAATAGGAAAGGCACCCCCCAGTCAAGGAGGCCACCAGGGCTCGTGAGATGACTCAAGGAAGTTAGAAAAGGCAAGAAGCTTCCTTCAGAAAACAGCAGTCTTGCCCAAATGCGGAAAATAAAAAAAAGGGACACAGACTACAGCCATAGAAACATGAGTTGACAATAAGAAAAAAAAAAGTTACAATAATTTTTTTTAAAAATATGTCAAAAGCAGGAAATCTGCCAGGGAGGCAGTTGGACCATTAGTTAATGAGGCAAGAAAAGGGAAAGTTAAAGAGAATATAACTTTAACGAGTTAAAGAGAAATAGAGTGAATTCTTTTGCATCTGCCTTCTCATAAGACCATAAGAACATAAGAAGAGCCCCACTGGATCAAGCCAAGGCCCATCTAGTCCAGCTTCCTGTATCTCACAGTGGCCCACCAGGTGCCTAAGGGAGTTCAGTAGACAACAAGATCTTGCATCCTGTTGCCACTCCCTTGCACCTGGCATTCTGAAGCAGCCTACTATTAATGTAACTATTCTCTGCAGAATACATGGGGCAGTTACCCATGCCAAGGGCTTTTGAGTGACTGGGACCCTGCTCATGCATCTCTAAGCTAAATACTTGATATATGTGAAATAAATGTTCTTTCCACTGTTGTTTCTTTAAGGCAGCAATTTTCCTCCTTTTTCATCTCATGGCAGACTGAAAAGGCGCTAAAATTGTCAAGTTTCTTTTTACCATTGACAAGGCTGATGGTGGGTGACGGAGCTAATACCTCCAATGGCCGTATTAATAAATGGCCCTCCCCCAACACCCACAGCACAACTGCAAACCATTCACAGCACACCAATGTGCCATGGCACACTGGTTGAAAATAGCTGCTTTAAGGTTTCCTCTCTAATTTTATGGTCTTGGGGGTTTCAAACATAGTGATACTATTCCAATAATTTGATTTAACATATGCACTCATAAAGACAGATAACAGAGTTGTATTATCTTCATTCACAGAACTGGTTAGTAGTTGGGAATGTGCCAAACAGTTGAAAAAATTGAACTTCTTGGAACTTGCTCTCTCGGAAATCTGTAATCCTGACCAGTAAACATTATCTTAGACAGGTAGGATCTGGCTGCAATTGTGTAGCAATGAGGCAAATATGCAGTGGCATAGCTAGGTCATTTTGCACTCGGGGCCCATAAATTTTTGACACACACCCCCGACAAAATGTGTGGACTCATCATGCAGGCCCACAGCCTGTATGTTTGACACCCCTGAATAAGACACTTGTATTTTGAGGTGTTTTTTGTTTTGTTTTTTGGCCATATCTTTCAGCTAGAATAAAGATATTGCACTCCAGGTCTCTTTCATTGAATTCCTGGTGAAATTCTGCATCCAATGGTATACAGCATGATGACATTTTCCCTTAAAACTGCAATTTGAAAAACCGTGATTTGTACAAAATAAGTTTTATTTTTATTTTTTAGTTCTTTGGCCATAACATTTGCTAGAATAGAGATATTACACTCCAGTTTTTTTCATTGAATTCCGGGTACAATTCCACATCCAATGGTATATAGGATGATAATAGTATTCTGAAAACCTGCAATTTTTGAAATTTGGGGTTCAGTGGTGACACCTCCCTGAGAATGGCACCTGGGGTGCTGCACCCGCACCCCATAGCTAACTACGCCACTGCAAACATGCACTGCACATGCTCAGAGCCTTTATTGTTAACATTTTACCAATTTGAGCCCTGGCTAGCACCAAAAAACAAGACTCATGGCTAAGTCCCAACTAAAATAAAGCCAGGCACACAGTTGAATCTGTAGTACTGACAAAAGAGAGATTTTGAACAATCTGGGTGTCACCTTACCAGAAAGTGATTCGGTGCTCTGACTGTTGATGTTGTGGGATGACTCTTGGAGAGAGTAAGTTGATGTTGGGATGGCTGATGGGCTGATGCTATTTGCAGACATGTAGGAAGAATTGTAGGAAGAGCTGTAATACTGTGAATACTGGCTTTGGGTGAAGCCAGGATAAGAAGAGTACTCCTTTGAAAAAAGAGACAGTAACTCTAGTCATTTTGCAGCACAGGGCTTTGCAGCGCACAAGCAAACATTGAGTAAGCAGCAAATGTGATTAAGAGCTATGCAACTTGAGTTCTAAGGACCAAGTACAGCTAAGTTTGCAAATATTTTTTCCATTATTCTTGGCATTTTTTAATCCCGTCGCTACTGTGCCCAGCAGTGAATTGGATTCCTCAATTGAAAGCAATGCCCTCCCCACAAAGTGGCTATTAATCATGGAGGGAAAAACTTATCGGTACAATTTATGCATGTGAGTTTTTCCTCTGTGGCGAAGAGCTTCTGGTGTGTATGGAAGTTTGGACTCTCCTTCTGGAGTCATGGCAGTGACCCAAATTAGGGATCCTTGCAGCTGTGTTTGCAAGAAGAAAATTATGTTGGCATTCGAATCGGCCCAATTAGCAGGCCAGCCCTGCCTGTCCCCCATGTAGATGGAATGATTGATTGACTCTTAACCATGGTTAAAGTTAGTCATGGGACATGGTTTCCTGATAACCTTTGTTATCGTCCCAAACTTACACTGAGCTAATCCCTGGCCCCAGATGGCATGTATGGCAGAAAGATCCATATGTTACCTTGTACTCAGAACAGTCAGAGAGACAGGACCTTAACCATGGTCTGCTAACTCACTTCAAAACACAATTTCACATCTTGGTTTGGAACAATCAACTAGGATCTCATGCAGAGGTCTTTCCCCACACAGCTGCTGGGGGGTTCTTTGTAGCTGGATAAGCCATGGATCCAACTGACAATTATTCTATGGACAAAGCATTTCCTTTGCTTCTAAGCTGATGAAAACCAGTATTTAAACAATACAAGTCTCCCCAGTGCACAACTGGAATCTGTGATTGTGCGGGACCGGCCCATCCATCAGGTCAATTGGGGCAATTGCCTCAGACAACAGATTAGTGGGGGAAGCCCACCTCTGCCTGCCACTCATCTCCACTGGTCCTTCTCCCACTCTAGCTCCTTGGATTAGAAAAGGATGCAGAGGGATGCAGCAGAACAGGCTAGTGCTGGGCTTGAGCATGAGAGACAATCTAGCCTCCCACTCACCTCTCCACTACTCATGCATCCTCCTTTTCTTTATCCAATTCAGAGACTGGGAAGAGGAGAGACTGGCACATAGGGGTACCAGGCCACCTAAAGCACCAGGAAGTCTTGGGATAGCTTTTAACCCTTTGCTGTTGGGGGAGGAGGGAGACCTGAACTAGGCTCTGCAAGAGTTCAATTTATATCAGAAAAAAATGAAACATACAGGCTCCAATCATGAAACAGGCATATTGAATAGTTTGGCCTGTAAGTATAGTTCTCCCTTTGCTACAACACCCAGATGGGGAGCTGCTGTCAAAGCTGATGAAAACCAGTATTTAGAATACAAATCTTAAAAGTTTCCCATGCCTCAGACTTTAGTTTAGCCCTGAGTGCTCACTTTAGCATTTCCATGAATAAAAAAAATGGCATGGTGACTTCATGCTTGATCTACATCAAGCTTTAGTAGTCAGTGTTCTCATATAGCATTTCTGCATGTAATGTATCCACGCTATATATTTATACACATGCTTTATATATAAAGGTGCTAGCATATGCAAAGCATGAAGTTCATAAACAGGTGTACATCCATATAAGGAAGAGCGCAAGCAAATTCCAATGGCTTCATATTCACAAGGGCCTCAGTGTGACATTTTAGAATGTTTATTCACATTTATTACCTAAAGCCAAGTTTGGAAGGGAAAGAACTGGGAGCTCTCTGCAAGATGATGGAAAATGCTAGTTTTCAAAAAGAGCCGTTCATATGATACTGTGGTCTCCCCATAAGAATTGTGAAATGTTCTCTGCATTGCAACTGAAGTGTTGAGCCAGGGCCAAGATTGGTAGGAGGAGGAAGCAAAGAGAAAAATGGGGACATCATTTTGAAAGTATTCGGTTGCCAAGTCCCCTGCTAAGTTATTGAACTCCATGAGTATCTGCAGATACACTCATTTCTCTCCCCAATAAACAGATGTTAACCGTGATAATCAGAACTACGTAACAAGGATGTTAGTCGTGTCCATGAGCATGTATTGGGATGAATGTCCTTTTCAGGACATAAAAAAAATTAAATCTATAACCTGGTGCATTGTGCTGAATCCTGCTGAACCCGTCAAGCCATTGGGTCCCTGGTAAATCCCTGAGGTACCTAAGAAAAGGGAAAAAATAAAAGAGAAGATGGGAATTTATTATCTCAATAAACCTTACACTGTGGGGGACCAAAATATCCCTGGGACTGGAGTTCGGCCACCATTTTTAGTTTGGTCTTCTGTATCATCTAATCAAACAGTGCAATGAATTGGACCCTGTGTTAATTGAACAGTAGAATGTTCTGCCATCTGGCCCCTTCGCTGTTGGCCATCCCAGAAACAATGTTCTTGCATAAGGTGTTTGGAGGATATGGGATGAAGAGGCTTGCAAGATTGTAATTGCCGTTATTGGCTGATTTTATCTGGCAGTAGAATCATAGAGTTGGAAGGGACCTACAAGGTCATCTAGTCCAACCCCCTGCCTGCAGCAGGAAATCCTCCTAAAGCAACTCCAGCAGGTGCATGTCAAGCCTCTGCTTGAAGGTCTCCGGTGAGGGAGAATCCACATCCTCCTTCGGCAATCTGTTCCAATCCACCTCCTCCTTCGGCAATCTGTCAAACTGCCCTTATCATCAAGATATTCTTCCTGATGTCCAACTGGAATCTCCTCTCTTGCAATTTGTACCTACTGGACCTAGTTCCTAGTTTGTGCACCCCATCCCCAGCAGTATACTGTCTGAGACAAAGGGCACAATCCTATCCAAGTTTTCTATAGCTATGCATCCATGCCAATAGGGCCAGAGGTAGATCTAAGGGAGGGCAAAGCTCTAAGTTTTGCAAGAAGCCTTACCTTGCAGTGGAAATCACTCCTCTCCTGCACCGTTTTAGCTAATCCTCACAGGGAAAAGCAACATCTTGGCTACAGCAGCAAGGAAGAGAAGGGATTTACATGACAGGGTAAGGCTTCTTGCAACACTTAGAGCTTTGCCCTCCCTGTAGATCCGCCTCTGAATGGGGCACATGCTGCATCCTGCTGGGGAGGCAGACCCAGCATTGGAAAGTTGGATAGAATTGGGCTCTTAATTGGCTTCAAGCATGGACTGACCCTGAAGTACAGACGTGCGGTGGAACAGTCACCTGCATTGAGGCAGGGGACAGGAGAAGATGGAACTTGCAGTATCCCAGTCTTGACTAGCTAGAATTCATTACTGGGATTCTTTATATCTTTGCTCTGTAGTTCTCCATGAATGTGGCTCTACATAAAGAGCATTCATTTATCTCAGGGTGCAATCCTAACCT
>JAJKFI010000013.1:1655507-1668960 GCA_029204185.1 Lerista edwardsae | reverse complement strand
TATTATTATTATTATTATTATTATTATTATTATTATTATTATTATTAAATTCCTGGTTGGCTCCCTGGTTCCAGGTTTTTCGCCTTTCCAAAGTAACAAAAAATGAACGACCTTTCCCTCTCAAGAGACATTGGCTGTGGACATAGCTTGGGAACTGTGGACAGAGCTTGGGAGCTAGCATGCTTTCATGTTGGCTGCACTGGGGACCCTTTAAGGGCCGTCAGGGATGAGGACTCAACAGGCCATCTTAACCTTGTGGCTTGTCTTCCAGCACCATTTTCTGGTTGTAGGAAGAAAATGGGAACAAAAAAAACCCCACACACCTTTGGATGCCCTAAACCTCCCCTATAACTCTCACCTGGGTGTCTCAGATGTGCTGGGGTTACTATTGTTGACAGAGAGGCTCTCAGAGAACCCAAGACTTGATATAAACTCTACCGATCAATAAAACTGTGGCCCATTAATCCACGTGCTTGTCTGTGTTCTTCATCTTTGCATCCTTTGCTATGGTTGAGGGGAAGGAGTCCTGGACTGGGCACATTCCTTCCCCGATCCCCCGCTACCACAAGGCACCCTTTATTCTGGAACAAAACAGCAGTAATCGTTGACTGTCTCTATCAAGGCTAAAAGCAAATGGTGGGGCCACCCTGTTGCCCGTTCCAGTTGCATGGTGAAAGCACCAGATTTCCAGATGATCTTCCTGAAACAGATACCATCACATAGGATGGCCGCATCCCAGCTCCACCCCCCTCCCCAGGCCACCACGCCTCCTGGCCCCAGAGGCAGATCTAAGGGAGGGCAAAGCTCTAAGTGTTGCAAGAAGCCTTACCCTGTCATGTAAATCCCTCCTCTCCCTTGCTGCTGTAGCCAGTAAGCAACACCAAGATGTTGCTGTTCCTTGTGAGGATTGGCTAGGACAGTGCAGGAGAGGAGGGATTTCCACTGCAAGGTAAGGCTTCTTGCAAAACTTAGAGATTTGCCCTCCCTTAGAGAATCTGCCTCTACCTGGCCCACCCACCCCCGCCAGTTCCTCCCTCCCTCCCCCTGACCAAAGCTGCTCTTGCTGCTGCTAGTGTTGGCCCAACAGCACCAGCTGGAGTCTATGCTGGGGCAAGGGCATGAATGCCCCGGGGAGCCTCCGGAGCACTCCCAACTTGCACTGGATACAGCACAGGCCCGCAGGCCCGCCAAGCTAGAGATCTCCGCGCTCTCAGAGATATTTCCCAGCTTGGCTACCCACAGCCCTGTGACTGGAGATGTCGGAATTGAACGTAGGACTGTTATGTCTCTAAGTAAAGCAATGCTGTTGACCCATCTCGCAAACTACAGCCTCTCACTTTCAGGGGAGCAGC
This sequence comes from Lerista edwardsae, assembly GCA_029204185.1. Taxonomy (NCBI): domain Eukaryota; kingdom Metazoa; phylum Chordata; class Lepidosauria; order Squamata; family Scincidae; genus Lerista; species Lerista edwardsae. The sequence goes on along the minus strand of JAJKFI010000013.1, from coordinate 1,667,608 downwards.
ACTTTGGAAAAACTACGAATGTGAAATTTTCTAAAAGTGTGGGTCTACTGGATGGTGTCAAGAATAACGTGAAATCAGGTAGCAAGAATATAAGAATCAACATTTTTCACAGTGACACAGACAAACTCATGCATTACACCCACAAGAATATGCAGACTTGTACCTGGTTACTGAGGAAGGTGGTCATTCTAAAAGTTCTTCTGACAGGCAAATGGTTTCAGTAGTAAATATCTCCTCCAAGATGATACTCTGAGATCAAGAGGTTAAGAGCTCAACAAAATTACCTCTCATCAACAATACTCTAGTGGCCTGTTAAGGACTCAGAATGCTGCAGCAATGCTTCCATTGACTGAGCAAAGGAGCACATAAAATATTACATAGTTGTCAGTGGGGGGAAACCACACTTTGAGAGCAACCTGTGAAAGTAGAAGATAACTGATCCCATATGCAGGCCTTGCATTGTCATATTGCTCTGACTGTCTGCTATTTGCCATAATGATCCCTTCCAATAAGTTGGGCATGTATCCCTGTCTGGAAGAGTCTGAAAAGAACCGTAAAGAGCACCTTGCGTTTGCAACAGCACTGGTCAGGCACTGAGGTAATGCTAGATTAGAATTGCGCCTTTAGTCATATTAACACTATATGACTGTACTAAACAATGCCTGCATTTCTGCTGCCCCATTTGCAGGCAGTAAAAATGGGAGGGAGCATTTTAGCAAGGGGGGGGAAGAATGGGAAAAATGGGATGAACAAGAAAGAAAGGAGCAGGGTTACTAGTGGTGGCAGTTTTCCCAGTGGCTGCCATTTTCCTCCCGGAGTGCCTGTGACTACCACTATACTCAAGGGACATTTTGGGAAGAATGAGTGTTGTCAGGAGGATTGCTACAAAGAAACTAGGAGTGGTAGCAAAAAGTGGAAAGTAAGCAAAACTGTTCAGTGGACTTCACTTACCCAACTCTTCCAACAGTTCAAAGCCAAATGTTCTCAGCTGGGGGCTAGCTTGGTTGGATGATGCTTTCCTACTTCAAGTCCTTTTACAAAGAAGAACAGGGGCTCTAGCTGGTGCAGCAGAGCTGACGGTGAATGGTGTCTCTGTTCTTCAAGAGACAGTAAGTGCTTTCATAGCCCTAGCCTAGGACCCAGATGCAGGAGAAAATAGTGCTTCTGCACACTTATGCATGCATAGGTACGTGTGCTCAGCTGCCTGGACTGTTATCTCCTGTGAAAAAGTCTCCAGAGGCAGATCTAAGGGAGGGCAAAGCTCTAAGTTTTGCAAGAAGCCTTACCTTGCAGTGGAAATCACTCCTCTCCTGCACCATTTTCGCCAATCCTCACAGGGAAAAGCAACATCTTGGTGTTGCTTACTGGCTACAGCAGCAAGGGAGAGGAGGGATTTACATGACAGGGTAAGGCTTCTTGCAACACTTAGAGCTTTGCCCTCCCTGTAGATTCACCTCTGGAAGTCTCTGTTCAACTATATATTGCCACAGTCCAAGAGTCCCCATGTTTTCATCCACAAGGGCAACATCACTCAATCTTCCTTGTATGGTGGGCCGGAGTGGGCAATAATACACACATGCTGTACATAACTCTGAGAATTTTCACAATAGATAAAAAACATTTTTCAGCAGCGGGGCTGCTTGCTGTCCCTTTCAGGAGCGGCAAGAGGGCTATCACCAATAACAGCCCAACCCAGAAGTTGCTTCATCCAGTAGGAGGAAGAAGGAGCATGATGGGGACTGTGGAGAGACTGCGTGTATGCATAATGCACACCCCAAGCTCAGTAGACTGGTAGATGAAGTAGGGCTGGTGGTTTGTACTTTGAGGAACCTGCCATAGTCCAAAGCATTGTGCATTCATGGGGGAAATTTCATCCAGTGATGGCAAACACAAATCTGCATAGGATCTTATACTTGATGAGAAGAGAAATAGGAAAATAGCTCGACTGAATCCTGGCATATTTCTAACTTTCACTGAAGTACACTGTGCATTCATATCTGTTGTTAACAACATTGTTTGTAGGATGGAACATTATCCTACAATATCCTTTCTACTTAATCTTTATGAATCTCAGGCTGCAATCCTAGAGTGGACGTAGCGCTGATGCAACTTTGGGCGCAATCCTAACCAACTTTCCAGCACCGGGACAAGGGCAATGCAGCTCTGAGATAAGAGAACAAACATTCCCTTACCTTGAGGAGACCTCTGTGATTACTCCTGCACTGGAGGATGCAGCACATGTCCCACTGGCACAGCTATGTCAGTGCTGGAAAGTTGGTTAGGATTGCACCCTGATGTCATTCAGGGGGAACGGACCAGAACGGGCGTTCCGGATCCTAACGGGCTCGTGGCTGGTTCTGGGTTCCCGACAAGTGCCAATCAAAAGCAAGTTCCTGTTCCTAAATCATCTGAATGACACCACTGATTGCACCCTTTGTTGCGTCAACACTATGTCCATAGTACCGGCGCGGGGGTGCTGACTGGCACCCCTGCTTTGGTGCTACGGCTACCAGGCCAATGCTCCTTGTAGTGCCAGCCTGGGAGCGTGGGCGGAGAGCTGTCCTTGGACCAGCCAAACTCTGCTGGCATGGGGTGGTTCTGAGCGGGTGAGTGCAGAACCAGATGGGAGTGGGCGGACCATCAAGCATGCCGACCTGGGGAGGTGGGTGGGTTTGGGATGTGGCCATTAGGCCGCATCCAAGGCCCTGTCCTCAGGCCGCATGGGCCTGGCCATGATCCGAAGAGCCCACCGGGCACCGGGCTCCAAAGAGCCCACCAGATCCGAAGAGCCCACCGGGGAGGCTGGAGCCTCCCCTGGTACAAGGGTGCAAAGGGCCCTTGCGCCGGGGAGGTTCCTCAGGCCTCCCATGTTGCGCTGGATTTGGCACAGGCCCGCCGAACTGCCTGCTCCAGCACAACATAGGATTTGGCTGACAGTTTGGAAAAAAATAGAAGAGCAAAACTGTGCTGCAAGTTTTTAGATGTCTGTTTTACTGGTATCTTTGGGTTGTTATGTCTCTGGATTTACTTTGCTGCAGCTGCCAGTTTGGAAGCCATTTTGGGTAATTCAATTCTGCTAATGGAAATTGGTTCCTTTCCCATCATATATTGATTCAAGGTTCTTGGTGTTTAAAGCAAAAGATGAATTTCACATGTGAGAAGTTTTACGCATGTATCTTTCTTCTGGCTATCGCATTTCTGGTGCACTCCGGTCCTGCCATATGTGCGAACAAGAGACAGCTGCTCACGACAGACAAAACCTACAATTCCTTTCCTGCAGACAGGAAGCACCGAAGCTACTGCTTGCTATTGTTTTGTTGGACTGGTCCAAATTAGTTCAAACAGAAGGGAGTACGAGCGCACTGCAAATCCATTTGCAGAACATGGGCAGAAATGACAAATATTTCAAATAATCCCCTGATGCATTTGGCTCCTGGGAGAAGGAGCAGCACTTCAATGGCTGGTGTCATACCTGCTGCAAAAATAACAACAACATGTTCCTACTGCCACCACTCTGGTAAGCCCCACCAAGCCCGGAAATACTTATCAGAACGTTGTGGTTGTTCCCACAACACTTGTCCAGGTTCATTTCACTCTGCCCTCCCTCTGGCTTGCTCAATGACACAAAGATACAGGCATGCCCCAGTATCCGCTGGGGTTCTATTCTGGACCTCGGAATAAATGTGTGACAATGATGGTGTCGTCTTGTACCTATTTAATCAATAGAAGATGTTCTGCTACTTTCCATGGAGCACGATTTTAGCCGCGGAACAAGATGGTCTCATGCAGAGTGACAGTGGCTTGATGACAGGAAACATTGCATTAAAATGTATTTTAAAAAGTATAAGCAATTTAACAAGTTGTGTTAAACTTGTCTGAGAAGCAAACTTTTCCTTGAGAAGCAGCAAGAAAAGTGACAAGCTGTGATCTTATCTTTGAGATAAGATCCTATCTTATATTGTATCTCAAGGCAATTTGTGCACGTGTTTGCACACACACATCATAATCCATAGAATTAACCTTAACTGTGTTAACCTTCAGTGATTTGATCTGACATACAGTCCATGGTTTTCATTTATTATTACTGGATGTCAAATAACATGCTTAACAGAAAACTGATTTTTTTCTGTATTGTAGTGTTTTATCCTCTGTTGCCTGCATTTTCTAAAGCTGCTGCCATGTCATGTACTGTTTATGAAGCTTCTAACTATTGAACTACAATAGTTCTAACTACAGCCCAATCCTATTCCCCCTACCAGCATAACTAGCACTGCGCTGGAGAAGGCTGCTTTGCAGGCTACAGACCCACTGGCAGGAGGCCAGACTGCCCTCCCATACACCAGTACATCCACAAATACACCCTCTCCCCTGGGAGCAAGTACGACTATGCAAGGAGTTGGAGGACCCATGCATTTGGAGTAATAATATCGCTGGTGAAGGAGGTTCAAACATGCACAGGTATGTATCAGCATCATAATTAAATAGAGACAAATTGCTGAAAGTAGGAACATAGGAACATAAGAACATAAGAAGAGCCCTGCTGGATCAGGCCAAAGGCCCATTACATCTAGTCCAGCTTCCTGTATCTCACAGCGGCCCACCAGGTGCCCCAGGGAGGCATGAGACAACAAGATGCTTGCATCCTGTTGCCACTCCCTTGCACCCGGTACTCTGAAGTAAGGAGGTTTGTAAGGAGGTTGCACAATCCATCATTGCCTATAGCCCACGATGGACCTTTCCTCCAGAAATCCGTCCAATCCCCTCTTAAAGGCATCAAGACCAGATGCCATCACCACCTCCTGTGGCAAAGAAATTTGCCAATGGAGATGTGCCGTGGTGTTGGAGGTGGGATGTGGACTTGTGGGTGGTGGCGTCAGCCTTGATCCAGCTTGGGCTTGATTGCCCAATACTTTTTAAAATACTTTGTCCTGTATTTCCTACATCCCATACATAGCTATTGTACTGATTTTATTTTTGGGCTGGTCTGTGACCGCAATAAAGTTCTATTATTAAGGAGTTGGAGGGTGGCAGTGAGGGAACTGACCAGGATCATGGCAAGGACGGATGAGACGGCAGATCAGTCCCAAGTGGTCCTGCACTTTCCGATGCTGGCCAGAATCTCAGGCAAACTAAAGCAGATCCCAACCATGTGAACATATGTATACCCTTGGATCACTTCTTGTTGCAACGAAGGAGATTTTATAGTTCTCTTTGACACTGCTGACAAACCTGGTTACTGCAGCTTTAAACAAAGACAAGCAGAGCAACATCTAAGTGGGGCATCCCCTCTATACAGAAATATTTTTGACCTACCTATTCTTTTTCTATCATGCATCTCTACTTCACCCGACAATCCCATCCCAATGCCTTTTAAAAGCAAAGTGCATTTAGCCCAGAGTGTCCAGAAGTCCTTGGAAAAGAGGAGCCTTGCTGTTCAAGAGGAACTGTTACTTATATTATTAAACAGGGAGCCCTGAGCCCTCCTGAGAGGAGGCCTCTCCCGCCCCAAGCTCACTGCAGAATGAAGCACAACACTGCCGCCAGCCTTAGACTGCAACTAATGCAAACCAGCTGTGAAGGAGAAGCTCCGGGAAAAAGGGACAACTAATTTTCTACGGAGGTTTTAGTTTTATGAAGCAGCAGCATCTCAGTGACAGTCTTCCAAACACAGCCTCTCCGTCTCCTTCCCTTTCCACAAGGTTAGACAGCTCTAATGTCTATAATGCGCAGCATAATTTACATTTCTAAAGGAGAAGCTGAAATCCTGCCACTAAGGCACATAAGCAAGTTTGGAAGACAAGAATCTCAAGGGGATACATGCAAAATGAACAAAAGCTCTATCAGTGAAACATCTAATCATCACTGCTAAAGTGTGCATTGAATACTTTTTCAAATATATACAAGCAGATTTATGTTGAGCATAGCCACAGAAGTCAGTGGACTTTTTGGGGTGGTGGTTACACATTCCTTGACCTATGATTTAACTTGCCTCCTTCCCCAATCCATGTTAAAATGTAGACATTCAACAGCAGGGTGGACTGCCAACATGCCAATACTATGCCACCTTTGTGAAAGGGGGACAAAACCTCAAAAGGACTCAACATCAGTGTCAGACAAAAGCTTTGAAAGGCTGTTCTGCCTAAAACATGTGCCGAACATGCTCTGCACATGATTAAAGGAACATGGCTGTACCTTGTTATCTGCACAGTCCCATCACCTTAACAACAGAAGAAGAGCTCCACTGGATCAGGCTAAAGACCCATCTAGTTCAGCTTCCTGTATCTTACAGTGGCCCACCAGATGCCTCAGGGGGCATGCAAGATAACCAGATATTTGTATCTCACTGCTACACCCCTGCATCAGGCATTCTGAGGTAAATTCTGCTGTAAATACACTGGTGGTGTCAAGATTCTACACAGCATTTATATTTGACAGCCACCAGAACCAGATGCTCCCCTTTAGACATGTACTCATAGGAACAGCCTCAATGGATCAGGCCAAAGCCCTTCTAGTCCAGCTTCCTGTATCTCTCAGTGGCCCACCAGATGCCTCAGGGAGCACACAAGAGAACTAGATACCTTCTGACACATTTCCAAAATATGATCTGCTAATGTCTATGGGTGCTGAAAGGACATGGCCTGATTCACGGCTCTTTTTTCCTCCACACAGGTGTAGGTACAAACAAGACAGTTCACTCTAACAAGGGCTACGCAGCGTAAGGAAAAGCATTTCTCCATCTTATCACCCTATTCAAAAAACACATGTGTGCGCACAGAGTTTTGCTTTTGGGGTTAAGCTCCTTAAGAAGCCTTACAAACAAACAAACAAACAAACAAACAAACAAACAAACAAACAAACCTCCAACTGTAGAATCAAAGAGCTGATTCCAAAAGGTCCTTTCCACTCATGGAAAGAGCTTTCCACTCATGGAGGTGCTGTTTTAGACTGCCCAAGACTGTTGTGTGAGCAAAGTGAAACTAAATCCAAAACATTTTTTGGGGGGCGGGGGTGTGTGCAACCTCTTGCACAAGCAGCAGCAAAAGAATGAATGGCTTGCTATACAGTCCACATACTGTTATATTATCACTGTAGAAACTCTCATCCAAACAGGCTTTCAGGGATCAAAAACCAAGCTGAAAGGAGTCAAAGTGACATCAATTCCCACCTCCCTCAGCAAGATAAGACCAGCCACTCATCATCCGGAGAAGTTAGAACGGATAAAAGGAAATACTTTTTTACCCAGCGGGTAATTAATATGTGGAACTCCTTCCCACAGGAGGTGGTGATGGCCTCTGGCCTAGGTGACTTTACAAGGGAATTGGACAGATTTCTGGAGGAAAAGTCCATCGTGGGCTACAGACCATGATGGATTGTGCAACCTCCTTAAATGAGCAGTAGGCTACTTCAGTATGCCAAGTGCAAGAGAGAGGTAACAGGATGTAGGCATCTTGTTGTCTTGTGTGCTCCCTGAGGCATCTGGTGGGCCACTGTAAGATACAGGAAGCTGGACTAGATGGGCCTTTGGCTCTTCGTATGTTCCTTCATAAGGATCTTCATATGTTCTTATCCCCAGTTCAGATCATGGACACAGCCCACACCACCACGAGTCACTAAGCAATAGTGAGCCATAACGCAAGAGGGTCCAGTTCAGCTTGTAAGCCAAACTAGGTGCAAGAGGGAAAGCACACAATCAAGACAACGTGGCTTGATTTTCCTTGGCTTCAGGCTAAAGCGGGTCTGATGTTTAAAAGGAACCAATGGACTACGTGATGCGATGATCACAGAGGGCTGCCCCTGCTTTTACAGCTGTCCTACTCTGTCACACCAAGACATGTAGTCTTACACTGACTGGCCTTGACGCAGCAAAGAGGCCATACAAGGTGTTGGTGAAACAATGCCATTGTGAAGAGCACCCCTGCTTTCGTTAAGTGGCTTATTAAAGCCAAGGAAAAAAAAGTGCCCTGTTCAGTCTCCCAGGTGCAGTAAGTGTGGGAAAATTCTGAAAGCACATTCCTCAGTAGCAACTAAGGAAGGAAGGTACTGAGCATCCCATCTAGAGCTTTCACCGGCACTTTGAAAAGGTAAATAAACCCCAGAGATGATGGGCCAGTTTACAGAAAAAAAAGTTGGGGGAGGAACCTTTCGTCTCTTGAGCAGCTGAAGGAAACTTGCTTTTGATCTGAAAAGGAGCTGTGCGTCTCTGGATAGTGTTGCAAGCCTAAAAGAAGCTGCCTCAATTTAAAAAAATTATAAGCACCAATGAACTAACATTCCAGATCTTTCTAAAATCCCACAGGAGACACAGAAGGCTACCAACATGCAGAAAGTTCTTTCTGTAGACCTTTAGATATAAACTGCAACACTTGAGCGTATCTCCAAATAGTCGCATTGAATTTCCACACAATCGCGTTGCAATTTTCAAGTCTTCCACCTCAAACAGGCAGAGAAAGCTTACATTACAGGTTAGAGCTGAAAGCATTTTTGAAAACAAGCATGAATGATGTGAAATTTCTCTAAGAGTGGAGAGAGCCAGAAATGGAGAGTTGCTTCTGTTAAATTCAAGACTTAGCTTGGAACTAGATGCTATGACTCATCAGAGAAACCTGCACACTGTTTTAGAGAACCACTGTTGTAGAGAAAAGGTGCTTGTCATCACTGATCAAAATTCATTCTCTTTCAACTGGATTTCTGAGATCTACCATGCAGTTTAAAAATATCTAAAGTTGGAAAAATTAAAACCATAGGGTGGTTTCATTTTATACGGATCTAAGCAGGCAGCATCTAAAATATTTTACATGGCATCAACTTTTGGAGTTTTATGACAAGTTGGGCTGGATTTGTTATGTACAAATATATTGGCATAATTAACTTCTTCAAAAAGGAAGGGGTCAGGGCACATCAGGATGGATTCTTCTCAGTGTAAGTGTCATTCCCAAAAACCATTTGCAAAGAGAAGGATGAAATAGCAGGAAATGAGATAAACACTGTGCTGCAGTCACTCACTGTTCAGATCGAGAACATTTATCTGACTGTGGACTGTGCCTCCAATTTTAATGCAGAAAAACTGTGCTTAGAGTAGCCAAAGTTTCAAAAGTTCTAGCCCAGTGATGGCAAACCTTTTGGGCACCGTGTGCCAAAAATTAGGAAAATACCTAGCTTGACTGTGCTGGCAAGTCTCACACACACACCCAAACAAAAGAAAAACAATTTTTTACATATTCATTTATTTTGTTTATAAAGACAGTCCAATCATGTGTGGTGCTATGTATTATATAAAGAAATATCAACAAATTACAAAAATGAAATATGAGTAAAAAAAATCCAGTTGTTGTAGTGTGTTGGTGAACACTGGTGTGTCACCCAAAACGCCATGGCGAGTCACCTTTGACACGCATGTTATAGGTTTGCCATCATTGTTCTAGCCCCACGCACTTTAACTTGCATGATAAAATGGATGTGTCTGTATTTTCTCCCCCAGACATCACCAAAATGACACACCAGAACTTACTAAGCAAAACCAGAGAGCTGTACTGACCATGCATCTGGTAGGTATAGGGTGTTTGCCCCGATGCTGCGGTGCTGAAGCTAGATCCATAGCTAAGGAACCCACTCTGCCCCGGTGAATGGCTCAGACTGTCTTCTGTTTTGATGCCTGAAGAGGGCAGAGCAGAACCAAAGGTCAATTGATAGAGGAAGTGGCCATCAAACAAAGCATAAGAATCCTGTTTAGTAATATTTTAAAACTTTCCTACGACAATGTTATTAAAATACATGGTTTTTGTTTAACTTTATTACGTTTCTATCCCACCATCTCCTACAAGGAGTTCAGGGCAGCACTCCTGGCTCCACCATCCTACTTTATTATGTACGCTCCCACCATGATTGTGTATGCGGTAGGCCCAAATTCACCTAATGGGATACATAGCTGAGGGCCCGGAGTTAACCGGCACAGTTAGGCCAGCTAAGTTTGGCCGGCACAAGAGATACCATAAAATATATTTGGACCACTCTCGGAGTCAGAGAGGCTAGCACCCAGACGTGCGCCATCCCCCCTGACTTTGAGAGTGGTCCAAACGCACTTTATGGTGTCCCTTGTGCTGGCCAACTTTTGCTGGCCTAACATCTTGTGCCGGCCTAACTCCAGGTTAGGATTGCACCCTAAAATACATGGTTTGTGTTTAACTTTATTACATTTCTATCCCACCATCTCCTATGAGGAGTTCAGGGCAGCGTACCTGGCTCCACCACCCCACGTTTTGCTCCCAACATATGCTCCCAACATGATTGTTTACATGATAGGCCCAAATTCATCCAATGGGCTATTTAGCTGAGAAAAGATTTGAACTGAGGTCTCTCTTCTCACCTTAAATTCAAGACTCTAATAATCATATAATAAGGAGAACATCACACTGCAAGTTTTGGGGGTGCGTTTATTTACTTGTATGTATTTTTATGAGGAACACAGTATGTCAAACATAAAGAGTGGTGTAACATAGCTTGAGTATGACAAGTACTGTATATGACAAGGGCAGAAGGTTTAGTCCAGAGGGTTAAAGCCTCCGTTTGCCCGAAGATAAGAACTGAAGGTCGCCAGTTCGACAACACCGGAAGTCTCCGTGAGCGGCAGACCTTGAGAAGTGCGACTGATAAGAGCTGTCTCCAGCTGCCTGTGAGAGAGGAGTTGTGCTGGGCCAGCTGTTTCTCTGGTGGGAGCAAAGAAAAACGTTTATCAGCCAGCAGGAAGGCAAGCGTGTGGCCAGAAAGAAGGACTAAAGCACGAAAGTTCCATCTGTATGTTGTTTGTAGTTCTTGAAAGGTAGAACTTCTCTGTAATTTGTAAAAACCCCTTGCGGGCTTAGAGATAAAGTCTGCCCATATAAACCACTTTGAATTAAAGACAGAGGAGCAATCTAATGGCCAAAGAAAGGCGGTATATAAATACTTGCATTATTATTATTTATTATTATTACTGCTCGTCCAGCGCAAGTCATGGCAGCGAGATACAAGTATCTTGTTGTCTTGTGTGCTGCCTGAGGGATCTGGTGGGCCACTGTGAGATACAGGAAGTTGAACTAGATGGGCCTTTGGCCTGATCACGTGGGCTGTTCCTATGCTCCTATGAGTACACGTCTGAAGAGGAGAATCTGGCTCTGGTAGCTGTCAAAGAGAAATGCTGTGGAGAATCTTGACTAGCTACCAGAGTGTTTACCTCAGAATTTACCCCAGAATGCCAGATACAAGGGAATGGCAACAAGATGCAGGTATCTGGTTGTCTTGTGTGCTGAGGCATCTGGTGGTCCATACAGGAAGCTGGACTAGATGGGCCCTTGGCCTAATCCAGCAGGGCTTTTCTTATGGTCTTCTTCTAAGTCCCAGGTAGCAGCTCAAATCCTCTGGCCTGGTTCATACATTCCCAGGGAGATCATACAATGTGATCCTGCACACCACTGGGCATTCATATGAAACATCCAAGTTCAGACAAAGTCTGTTCAGGCTATGTGTTGGAGGGGAGGAACACATTCCACACTTCACTAGGAAAATTGAGTGCTGGGGTCAGTTCCAATTTGGAGTTGTGGAGCACGGAAGCATATGGGTTCCATAGAAAGACTGTCTTGCACTAGTGCACGGATGACTTTAGTATTTTACAGCCACTTTAACTTTAGAACAACACTGGAAAAGAATCCACTACCCAAACTTGCCAAAATCAAGCCAATTTATTTGGGCAACTATGATGGATTATGTCCTATTATGTCAAACCCCATTGTTGCTGCTTCAGTTGGGCTTTTGCGGGCACATGCTAAAAGAATCTGCTTTTCATAACATGACATCTATATTCTGATTACCATCGGCAACATGAATGCAAACACTCAACCCATTACAGTCCTGACCACGATTAATCTTCAGTGACAGGCTCTTTCTGGAAGCCTGTTGTCAGACAGAAAAATAACTTGGCACCAAATTAATTTCTACATAGTGCTCCGTTTTGTCTAGGATAGTTTTATTTTTTTTGAGCTAAACACACACACACACACACACACACACACACACACACACAGAGAGAGAGAGAGAGAGAGAGAGAGAGAGAGAGAGAGAGAGAGAGA
>JAJKFI010000013.1:1643044-1655497 GCA_029204185.1 Lerista edwardsae | reverse complement strand
GAGAGAGAGAGAGAGAGAGAGAGAGAGAGAGAGAGAGAGAGAGAGAGTTCTTGGATGTCTGCCAGGTGGGTTTTTTTTTTCAAAATGTACAGTATCACTGGAGGGGGAGCAGAAAGAAGAAACAGGGAGAGACTATTGTTCCAAAGATAAAATAGGTAACCGACATGAACAGCATAAGGCTCTGCTCTCTGAATGCCCTGAAGGCACTCAGCCAGCAGCCAATGGCCTACTTTTCACCTGCTGTTAACAGGGACAACTGTTCAGGATTTTTCTTGGCATCCATCCAACTGATACGATGCATAAATGAAAACTAGACCTAAACTAGAAAGCTAGATCTAGACGTTTCTCTGTTTTCCTCAACAGAGATTAATGTTGTAATGCCTGGCCTTTTCACAAAGACTGGACATAAACTGATGTTATGGAGACTCATTTAAAATGAGTGAAGAAACAGGTGATAATTAAAAGAATGAGGATTTCATGGAAGTTTTTAAAGTTAGGGATGGAAGTTTAACGGCATCTGGAAGTTCAGAAACTAAGCCATCTGAAAATAAATCTCGTGGCAGCAAGAAAAGTTTTTGCTCTCCAAAATTGGTCCTTAGGACATTTCTCATAAATGACTCAGATAATTACACCCTAATTTCCTCTTGTTCATACACAGAATGCAGTGGCTGATTAGATGTTCAATTTAAAATATTGGCCCTGAACCAGAATTAAGCCATGGTTCTGTGCAAAATCCCAAAGCCTCAGAGCACAATCCTAACCTGAAGTTAGGCGGCACAGTTAGGCCAGCACAAGGGCCACCATAAAGAGCTTTTGGACCACTGTCGGAGTCAGGGAGGGTGGTGCATGTCTGTGTGCTGGCCAAACGTTGCTGGCCTAACTGTGCGACCTAACTCCAGGTTAGGACTGTGCCCTCAGACTCATGCCCTCTGCTTCAATGCTAAGGATTTTACTTCTGAATTATCTTGGTTTTAAATAAGCCCAAATTCCAATTAAAGCCACAGTTTGAAAACAAGCAAGGATATGAATCAGAAGGCAAACTTTCCTCCTCTCTGATGTGAATAGCAGCCCAATCCTATGTTGCGCTGGAGCAGGCAGGCCAGTGGGCCTGCGCCAAATCCAACACAACATGGGAAGCCTGAGGAGCCTCCCTGGTGGGCTCCTCGGATCTGCGCCTGCTAAATAGCAGCCATAGCTCTGAGGCGGCCACGCAGCCAGAATCAGGGCAGTGCAGCCAGCGATGGGATCTACAAATGAACAAGGGGAACACTGGGCAGGACTTACGCAGGGCTTCTGCATGATTGGCTGCACGTCCGTAGTGTTCCGCAGCTGTCCTGGGCTCAGGGGGGCTGCCCCCGGTTAGCGTGCCCCCCCTCGCTGCTCGCCCAGGCACCCGGCGCGACCCTCACCTGTCCCCCATGGCAAGCAGGAGCCCCCCCCCCCCGAGGCCAGGGCAGCCACGGAACACTACAGACTGGCTGCCACTCAAGCGGAAGTCCCGCCTAAGTCCTGCCCAGTGTTCCCCTTGTTCATTTGTAGATCCCATCGCTGAGTGCAGCCCAGGGACAGGGCCTTGGATGCGGCCTACCTGGATTGAATCTAACAAAACAAAGCAAGGAGTTCAAAAAACACATGGAATCTTCTTCCCCTTAGTTTTTTTTTTTTTTAACGTGATGGAAAAATAACATCTGGAATATAAGATTTTCAATAAATTCATGATTCCAGATAGACAAAACTGAACTGCTTTTTGTTATAGTTGTAGCTCAGTGTTGACAGACCATTGATGCTATTATTTCTCTGATTGCTCAGCTTGGCAACTTTCTATTTTCCATGTAGTAAATTCTGACCTGCCCCTAATGTTATTGCTCGATTCAGATCATACAAAGGCAACACGAACCCCAACACGATGTCTCATACACATGCATGGAGAAGGGTGTGGTGTACTTTCGATGCAGGGTAATCTTTTGTCATATGTGCATTTGATCATTGCTCTGAATTGCTACTGTATGCACCAATTACTACTTCCAAAGTTGTGCAGTGCATTGTATAAATTCTTCCAGCTTTGGGGCCATTTATGTGAGTTTACATGCTGCAAAAACATGCACAACACAAGTCCATGAGCTGGCAATTCTGCACTGAAAACAAAAGAATTCCTCCACCTTCCAAATAACATATTCTATTTACACAAGATACGGCTGTTCTGTGTTGTGTGTGCAGAGGCTCTGATCTGCTGAAAACAGTAAGGCAGACCATCAAAATAAACATCTGTTCTCTATTAACTTTGCTACAGTGTATGCCTGAAAACATGAGCTGCATATACGTGTAAAACATACACAGTGTGACCCCTTCTAATGCAAGCCTCCTTTCCAGTGCTTTACAAAAAAAAAACCTGCTTCGTCTGCCAACTATCAAACATGTACCACCCAGTAACCCAAAGCAACAAAGATTTCACATCATCAATAACCCATGCCAGTAGTTTAAAGGGAATGAGAAACAATTTGCCCAATTCTACTGTTCTCACTGCATAAAATGGGCCTTCTCACCATGGGTTAAGAGACTGTTACAATACCCAAGCTGGGGAGACCCTAACAATGAATACTTCAGGCACCACAATGGGCTGTGTAAGCACCCCTTCCAGGCACAGGCACTCACCAAACCAAGCGGTTTCCGATGTTGCCCAGAATGGCTCTAACGATGAACCAGAGTTGTGGCGCCTGCAGTACTTATTGTTTTGCATAGTTGATCTCTGCAATAGATCTCTGCATAGTAGATAATGAGGACAGAGGCGCAGATAATGAGGAAGGTAGCAATTCTTCCACTCGCAGATAAGTGAGGTAGCAGATAGTGAGGTTGCATATAAAGAGGACTTTGGTTTACAGGCATGCCCCAGTATCCACTGATTCAGCATCCACAGTTTCAGTTATCCATGGATACCATGAATAGTGGGACACCTATTAAAAAGATAGGAGAAATCTGTTTTTTTTTTTATCTTGTTGCAGCAAAGCCACTGATATTCCCCTATCTTTAAACAGGCATCCACAGTTTCAGGTATCCACTGGGGGTGGGGGTCCAGAACGAAACCCCAGCAGACACTGGGGCATGCCTGTAAACCAAAGTCCTCTTTATATGCAACATCACTACCTGCTACCTCGCTTATCTGCGAATACGTCCTCATTATCTGTGCCTCTGTCCTCGTTATCTACTATGCAGTACAATAGGTACTATGCAGTACCTGCAGTACTTATTATTTTGCCCCCCTCTAGTTACACTACTGGACTGCTTCCTCAGTTGTGCCATTTCAGTCCTTTTTTCTTCGAAGTACTAACTATGCACAGGGGAGTGTAGCTTGCCCCATAGCTGGGCTTCACTCTATATCCTCCTTACTCTAATCTTACTTCTTTTTAAGGGCCAAACAGCAGCACACCTGCAACTTGTCCATTTCTACTTCCTGTAGGACTGGGCCAGGGTCCAAGTGCAACCTGTCATACTGCAAATTTCCACTAGTTGAATAACACTATTTTAAGAGATATCTCAATGAGCAGTTGCTGCTGTTCCACAGGTAACTATTCAGGCATGTGTAAATATATTTTGGTAAGGTGAAGCAAGACATAATCAAAGCCAAGTTTCTTAAGAATTAAATGGCAAGTATGCTACTCACTGTAGGAAGGTATTCCGTAAGGTTGCCCAGGTGGTGGATACGCCGTATAAGCAGCGGTTTGCTGGATTCCTGCACTGTACTGCGTCTGTCCATAGGCGGCCATCGTTGCAAAAGATGGAACAGTTACTATATGGGGATAGTGTCTATTTCAAAAAGACACATAGAAAGAAATCTGAGACATGATGGATAACATTCAACAGCACCTTCTGGTTGATTTGATTAACTATGTTCAGAGTTGTGTTATGATTTCAAACCCTTTTAGTCTGAATTTTTAGCTCAAGCAAAGAAGCACCTTCTAAAGTAGTGGTCTTTATATATTTAGCAAAAGAGAGCAAGGACCCCTATTCATCCCACCTCAGTATCCCAGGGCGCAATCCTACCCTGGAGTTAACATAAGAACATAATAAGAGCCGTGCTGGATCAGGCCAAAGGCCCATCTAGTCCAGCTTCCTGTATCTCACAGCGGCCCACCAGGTGCCCCAGGGAGGCACGAGACACAAGACGCTTGCATCCTGTTGCCACTCCCTTGAACCCGGTACTCTGAAGTAGCCTACTACTAATGTAAGGAAGTTGCACAATCCATCATGGCCTATAGCCATGATAGATTTTGGAAATCTGTCCAAACCCCTCTTAAAGGCATCTAGACCAGATGCCATCACCACCTCCTGTGGCACAGACTAACCACCTGCTGGGTAAAAAAGTACTTTCTTTTATCTGTTTTAACTCTCCCAACCCTCAGTTTTAGCGGATGCCCCCTGGTTCTGGTGTTTTGAGAGAGGGAAAAGAACATCCCTCTATCGACTCTATCCCTTCCGTGCATAATTTTGTATGTCTCAAGTTAGGCCAGCACAGTTAGGCCAGCAAAATTTGGCTGGCACAAGGGAAACTGTAAAGTATGTTTGGACCACTCTGATATTCAGAGAGGCCTGATATTCCGACTCCCAGAGTCATCCAAACACGCTTTACAGTGGTCCTTATGCCAGCCAAACTTTGCTGGCCTAATTGTGCCAGACTAACTCCAGTTTAGGATTACACCCCCAGTGTCCCTAAAACAAAACATTAAATTTTGTTCTAGAATACAGACTTCACAGACTTCTTAGAAAAATTTACTTACTTTGTAGTGTAGAGATGAAGAGGACACTGAGGTGCAGCTTTGGTGTTGCCTACAAAAAAAAAAATGAGCACAGTTAACAGCCTCTATCATGATGCTCTTTCCAATCATGATTTACTCTCCAATATTTTTGTTTGATTTGGGTGTGAAGCAAAACATCAAAACAGTGACAAACAAAAGTCCAAACCAACCAACCAACAATTCCGGTGTGGACCAGGGGTGTAGCTAATGAAAGTGTAGGCCAGTGCAGAGGGCAAAATGATGCCTCCGAAGTGACATCACAACAGGAAGTGACATCATAGTTGCATTTTTGTTTTCTTGGGGGGGGGTTCGTAATAACTTTTGATAGAATGAAGTTTGTTTCATTGCATTTTGCATGAATTTCTGCATTGAATGATATATAACATGACAGTATTATTCCTACAAATCGTGATTTTAACAAACCACAATTTTTACATGGCAGTTAAATTTTTATTTTGTTTTTATTGGCCATAGCTTTTGAGAGGGTAAAGATATTAAACTCTGGTTTGTTTCATTGCATTCTGCATAAAATTTCCAATGATATATTACATGATAGTATTATTCGTAATTACCAAGGTTTTCACAATTTTGGCCACTAGTGTCAAGCTTAGCTTGTTGCCCCCCCCCCCCAAAGCTCATTGCCCAGTGCAATTGCACCTCCCTGCACCACTGTAGCTATGCCCCTGGTGTGGACTACAACAATAAGAAATTGGCTCCACAGCGTATGACTTATGTTCATATGGCTTGACTTTAGTAGGCCATGGCCTGGAAATAATGGGACTGAAAGGTAAACAAAGGAGCGACAACGTAATAAATAGTAGAATCTAGGGAAAGACAATGGGCACACTGGGTCCAGTGCTCCAACTCAGGAGACATACTGATGAAGGTTCAGCATACAAAGGGTAATTATGCAACACAAAGAAAAAAATAAGAGTAAGAATAACAAAAAGAACATCTGAAGGAAGATTCAGTCAGATCATATTTTCAGCCAAAGGCCTCAAAGATCTAATAAGGCAGTGGTATTCAAACTTTTTAGACCAGGACCCACTTTTTAGAATGGCACTCGTGTCAGGACCCACCAGAAGTGATGTCATTAACCTGGAAGTGATGTTGTGGCAGGAAGTGACATCACCAAGCAGGAAGTGCTATCATTGTAACATAATAAAATGATACTTGTAAAATGTAAATTGGCATTCTTGGACTGCAGCAAATGTACAACCATGAAACATCCCTGACAAAAAGCAAGATTAGGACAAAATATGTTGTAAAAGCACTGAACTAAAAACAAATTATTTTTGAAATTTTTCTGAAATTTTTAAAACAGTTGAAAATTCAAACTGTTAAGATTCACAAAAGGAATATAGCAAGAGTACGGTCTGCAGTTTTCAAGATGGCTGCCCCCAGCTTTCCATGATCCACCTGACATCAGGTCGCGACCCACCAAGTGGGTCCCGACCCACAGTTTGAACAAAACTGTAATATGGCAAATCTCAGAATCATTAGCAACACACTTCATACCTCATGAGGATATGGCAAGGTCATAGTACTGCAACAGTACTACAAAGTGAAGTACTGCAACAGCAACTATCAGGTGTAGTTAGGAAGTAAATAGTGTAATCCCAGACATGTCATTTATGTAAACATTGAGTTTAAAGGGTTTTATTCAAATTCCTATTCTGCAGCCCAAATACTGCTGATAGGACTTACATAAATTAAGATTGCCTTTGGTTTTTAACCCTTACCCCAATGTTTCACAACACCCACTAGATGTGGTTTGCAAGACAATTTCAGGTGGGTTGTGAAGCAGACATCCTTGTAAATATGGGAAGATGGGACACTGGAAGGGGGGAGGACTATGTGGTTATTCTGCTTATGTCAATGTTGTAAATAGGCTTTTTTTCCTTTCTGATTCACTTTGCTATTGGAAAATGGTTGAGAAATTACCCAACTTATTGCTGCATTCTCAGGAAAGCAGCAGGCTCTGGCGTCACAATGATGGCATTTCTGGACATGACATCACTTCAGGTGGGTCTCGGACAGATTGTCATTCTAAAAAAAATGGGTCATTCTAAAAAAAAGTGATAAAAAGTCTGAGAACCATTGCTTCACCCCACGCGGTCAATTCCCAGCTTTACACTGCAACACGAAGGACTAAAAACTGGACCAATTTGGATGATAAGCCATGGCTGGCCCACCCAAACATGCAATGCAGAGTGTGTACATTTTATTTATTAAATGGAATCTTTGTTTACATCCCCAAGGGAGTCACACTGTATGCAATCCTACACCGTGGGATGCTGTCTAGCTGCCACATCATCGGGAAGACGGACAGAACGCCAGAACCATCCCTCTACCACACAATTTTAAAACCACTGCTATTTAAATGTTGCAGCTGGGATATTCTCCCCTTTCCATGTGACTATGTGGCAGCAAAAAACACATTGGGGCAGAGGGGATAGGCATGCGCACACTCCTCGCCATAGCATTCAACAGGCCAATCAGGCAGTGTTGTCTGTTCAAATCCACTGAGGTTAAGGAAGGTATCCTTTTACTGTATAATCTAGATATTTCCACTGTTAGCAACAGTACAACTTTTTACTCCAGACGCACCAGGTTATTGCACCAACATTCACGCGCATTTTCAATTAAGTTCCAGGCATGGACGTCTGCACACCAGGCAATAACACACTTTCCAGGTAAGCAAGAGTAAAAGAACCTAGATTTACATTGAACAGGGACAATCCAAGTTCTTACCATATGGTACATAAGATAACACATGGCCAAACTCAGTAAGTGCTAACAGCTTCTGTATGGCACAGGAAATGTAATGCTCTTGTTGCTCATTTACAGTACAATCCTGAAGCTGCCCTGAGCCAGACTGCTGACTCCCGAGCAGTGGTGTCATTCAAATGATTTAGGAACAGGAACTTGTCAGGAACCCGGAACCAGCCACAGAGCCCGTTAGGATCCGGAACGCCCGTTCTGGTCCGTTCCCCCTGAATGACATCGCTGCTCCCGAGTGTTGTGAACATGCCGTAAAGCATGTTCGCGGCTACCTGGAAGGAAGCTGATCTGGTGCATGGATGTGAATTGGATCAGCAGCACCAGAGCTGTGCTAGGCCAGGGTGAGTGTGTGCTTGATCTGGGCAGGCTGGCAAAGGGGGCATGAGAGAGTGGTGGGAGAGCAGAACGGAGAAAGGTGGGGGGAAGGCGGAGGTTGGTTGGTTCAGGAGGTGGATCAGGCCTGGAAACAGATGGGCCCTGCCTGGGCAACCTAGGCCGGATCCTAACCTCTATCCCTGGTCTAATTGGTCTGTGCCCACACTCAGATCTGTGCCCGCAAAATCGCAGATTCGAGTAGCCCTATCAGGCTGGCTTGCGCTTGACATGGACTGAAATCCCCTTACTCCAAATTCCGTCCAAGCCTGCTCTCACTGGTGCTGGATACAGTGCAGGCAGTTGGCCTCTCCGTTCCAGCGCAGGTTAGGATTGTGCTCTTAGTTTGTTGTTTAGCGTATAGCAATTTAGCAAGAGATAATCCTAGAGTTTTCCAAATTCCAAATCAGCCTGTGCCCCCGTCACCACAGGAAGATTATTCTCATTCTCATTAGGAAGTCATCTAAAATGAGACAACTTCAGTATATTCAGCAATTCATAAGACAGTGAATTAAGTATCTCAGGCATGTTTTATTTAATGAAATATGCAAATATACTGAAAATCTAAATATAAGGAAATAATCCTATGGGCTCATGTTATATTGTTATTCTGTAAACCCTGCGAGAACATTTCCAAAATACATAGCACATGTTTTTGCAGGAGACAATTTCTATATGCATTGCGGGCTCTCTCTTCAAAAGTATACTCCTGCACAGTTTTGCTTGCCTCTTTCTAAAATAATCATGTAGCCTATTCCAAGCTCTCTACTATCTGTTTACCTTTTGCCTTGTAAGAACAAATAAACTGGACTGATGGACACAAAACTAGTCATATAGTAGTGTTTTGTATCTTATGAATCCAACTCTGCTGACACCAGATCTGTCATTCTGCATTCGGATTGAGTGGAAAACACATGTCAGGTGTCATAAGAACGTAAGAAGAGCCCTGCTGGATCAGGCCACAGGCCCATCTAGTCCAGCTTCCTATATCTCATAGTGGCCTACTAGGTGCCCAAGGGAGCACACAAGACAACCAGATGCCTGCATCCTGTTGTCACTCCTCTACACCTGGCACTCCAAAATCGCCTACCACTAATGTAAGGAGGTTGTACAACCTTTCATGGCCCATAGCCCACGATGGACATTTCCTCCAGAAATCTGTCCAATCCCTTTAAAGGCACCCAGGCCAGATGCCATCACCACCTCCTGTGGTGCATTGGCTGGTGCCAGCCCCCCAAATATCATCTGGGTGTCTCCTGGTTTCTGTGAGTCCTTGTGGAGTTGTTTTTTCCCACAAGAGAAACATCTAGGAGAATTAGGACACAAACCAAGAGCCCCAGCTGTTCCTAATCTCACCGTGCAAATAATCATCAACGGTGTAAGTTAACCAGCGTCTGTGTGGGATTGGCCAGCTAATTAACTCCTGGCTATTCAGCTGGCATTTGGGCCAATAAATGCCTTGCTTTGGGGTCTTCACATGCCCCCCCCCGGACCTTGTAAGAGCTAGCAGGCTGCGTTGTCTGGAGGGTCGCCTGAATGCTCCCCCAGATGCTCCTGAACAAAGGCTGTGTTGCCTAGGTTGGGATGCCTGCTTGTAAGTATGGGTGCCTGGAGACACCTCTGGGATTCAGAGGTGCTCCTGTGTTTTATGTTTGTAGTTGATTTGTCTTGTAATAGTCTTGTTATTTATGTGCAAACTGGCCTTGAACAGCAGTAATTCCTTCCTCTACCAAAAGAACCTGCAGCCCCTGGCAGGAGCCGTGGCTATGTCGGAACATGTGGCAAGGAGTTCCACAGCTTAATTATCCACTACACAAGGGTCCACTTGAGGAGGCTTCCATTTGGGAGCATTCACATTAGTTGTAGCAATCTAGCATCTGCTGTGAAAATCTAGAGTTACGATTTCACTCTGTCGTTTCACAGCTCTATACATGAGTTACATACAAGTCTTCCTCAGAATCGCTGGTATTTACAAAATCTATACTAGTGACTAGGCTGCTGCAACTCACACAGAAGTCTTCTAGTGGAGATGCCTTTCCCTTCCCTGAGGCCAAATTGGCTTGCTCTTAGTAGTGTATTTTCTAGTCACTGCTGCTAGTGGTATTCTTCATTTTATTTATAGCGCAATCCTAGGGCGCCCATTGCGCTGATGCTACATTGCAGTGTTGACGCGAAGGGTGGAGCACTGGCACGTGGACTCCAAGCAGCACCACCGCATTGGTGCTAACACTCTGAAGTCGACCCTGTTCTCAGCGGCAGTTTCAGGGCGCCAACGGAGAGCCTCCCTTGTACCGACTGAACACGGTCAGCGCAAGGGATTCTCTACCCCATCTCGGGATGGGGATTGGTGGGAGGGGGGAGGCGGGACCTGGGCGGGACCTGGGCGGGCTTGGGAAGTGGCCATATGGCCACCTCCTAAGCCCGTCAGTGAGGCTGTGCGGCCCCGATTTGGCCCATGCGGTCTCCTCAAATCTGCACCCACTTTTTAGCACTGGCTGGCTGGCGCTCCTACCCCAGTGCTGGGTAGGATTGCACCCTCAAGATTGTGAGCACCTTTGAACAGGAAGCCATTTAACTATTATTTTTATCTTGCCTGTAAACCACTTTGTGAATTTTTGTTGAAAAGTGGTATATACTGATTGATTGACCGATGGATTGATTAAAATAGATTAATAGTTTTACCTGGCAAAGAAGGTTGGGCAGAGTGACCTCATAGTATCTAGCAACTGTATTGGACTTATACATAAAATCATTTGTTTCCTGTATTTTCTACCATGAAGGCTCACTGACAGGTTGACAATCACCTAAACCCACAAGCACAACAATCCATAAAACAATACATCAAAACTCTAGGAACCTGCAGAAACATTATGTCAATGTGTTTTTACATACTTGTTTTCTTTTCAGGAAAAATGGTAATACATTATGTCCAAAGGCACATTTACATTAAGGGCGCAATCCAAACCTGAAGCTGTTGGCCTAACTGTGCCGGCCTAACTCCCGGTTAGGATTGTGCCCTTAGCCATCTACTCAACAGTTTACAAATCAATTCTAACAATCACAAGCAGAGATTCTTGCCCTATATAACCCCTCTTTAGTCTCTACTTTCATGAAATCTTACCAAGGGCATTAGTTATTCCCCATTTTAAAAACAAACAAACACAACAGCAACAAAAATAACCAAAAATTTATAGCCAAATGTTCTCCACTATTCCAGATTCTCAGATACTGTTCTTATCTTCCTTTTAGAGATGAGTCCTTTAGGTGTCATAATTAATTCAGGGTCCAAGCCTATTCTACATTCCAGCACCGATGCAGCTAAAATGCAGCCCTGATATACGGGAACAAATGGTCCCCATGACCTTGAGGAGGCCTGCATGACTGCCCCCCCCACCACAAGATGCAACACATGCTCTTTTGGCACAGCTGCATCAATACTGGAAAGTTGGTAGGACTGGGCCCTCAATTTCGTTTATGTCACCATTCTTCCAAGGAGCTTAAAGTATACAATCATATCAAACTACCACGCACTGAATCAGACCACAGGGTTATTACGTCCCACTGTGTCTACTCTAACTTGGTGCCAATGGAAACTTTTCTCTCGTCCCTAGGGGCAAACTCCAGCAGGAGGTGGGTGGGCGGGCTAATCCAGACTGAGAACATGGCTAAATCAATTAATCCCTCCTCTCCCTCCAAAACATAATTAACACCCCCCTCAATTGATTTGTTGTTTAGGAAGTTAAAAACAAGCTCGTAAGGGCCAATGATGTATTCAATGGAACTCGTAATCCAGCCCGAAAAATCCACTTCCAGTGTAAGGCAAAAGGTCATCCCATTTCAGTTATGTATTTGCAAGGCCCATAAATCACTTGCCTGCTGCAAGACTTTCTATCAAATTCTATGCAATGGTTGACATACCAACATTGTGTAAATGCAACACGAAACCTTCATCAAGAAATTACTTGGGATCCAGCAGTATAAACTTGTCTGGTATACATTATCAGTGAGGGTGAAATGATGACAAGGAGACCATGACCAGAAGAGATTGTATTCTGCTAAGTGCATCCTTTAACCATGCGGGGGGGGGGCTACTGCATAATTGTTTTTATAACCCAGCACTACCAGCTAATTGTTCACAGTTCCATGAACGGTTCATGTGTGGATGCCAAGTAGATTCGGGATGCAGTGCCAGGCTCCATTAGACACCAAATCCAGCTTACAGAAATTTGCCAGGTACCATTTTGGCATCCCCCAGACACAATTTGCTCAGTTTTGTTGCAGGAAAAGCGTTAATCTCAGTTAACAAGTTAACAAGTCAATGCTCTCAAGCTAGCTCTGCTCCAACAGGAAGATTGTCAGGCCGTAACCGCAGCGAACAATAGCTGGAATCGTGCTTGCAAAAACTAGTTCAGCTGCATCATTGGCCAATAATTTAAAAAACAGATTTTTAAAAACATTCCTCCTGCTCCCTTCATTTGGACAGGATGAAAAAAAAGGATGGGGGGGG
>JAJKFI010000013.1:1625919-1643034 GCA_029204185.1 Lerista edwardsae | reverse complement strand
AGAGAGAGAGAGAGAGAGAGAGAGAGAGAGAGAGAGTACATTGCTGACGTTCCTTCCCTTCAACTAACCATAACAGTTTAACATTAGCAAAAACGAGCAAGGATGTTTGTACTAAACACAGAGCGTTTAAAAGCAGATTCAACAACTATTAACAGGAAAGGAAAGGTGTTGAAGCAATTTACTGACATCTTGGGCATGCATTTATGTACCTGTATTTCTACATACATGGTGCACCTGACCCCCATCCACCCCCCCCCTTCCAAAGTCAAATATTTAATTTCCAGTTTCAGCTCTCTTGCCCAGAGACACTGTATTGAAGTGTGCATACTAATAGGTTTTAAAACGTCTCTTCCAAAAATAGGTACTGTCCCTTGTTAAAACAAGAGCTACTGGAGCACGTACATTAATAAAGGCCAGGGCCCAAATCAGAGAGGGTAGGACCAAGGGGAACAAAATGGATTTTAAACATATATTTCCTTTCTGCATTCAAACAGAAAATAGAAAAGGAGCATATAAGTCAAATGCTGACATTTAAGATTCAAATAGGATAGATGGAGAAACTGACCACCATACTGTCAGCCAGATCCAAATATAGTACCAGGCAACCAGGAAAACTCCTTGAAGCTGGTCTATCAGCTGTTCATATAAGGCCCATCAAAAGTTGACTAATCTGGTACTCAACATAGCCCTTCTTCAGGCCTTTTCTGTCTGCTTCTTTGGTCATGTCCCCAAAAGAGAACACAAACAATAAACAGTCTCCATCAGGCCAAAGGTCTATCTTGGCCCAGTGTTGTCAGCCTAAAACAGCAGCATCACAACAGAATCTTGGGCAGGTTTTTTTTTTTTTTATGCCCAAAGCAATCAAATATCCTTTGACCAGGAAATGCCAAAGGAGGTCAAACCCCGGGGCCTTTTTTTCTAACACACTTCCATCAAATATCTTTTTCATCAAAAAACAGCTGCACAATGGGAAATAATCACCGCCGATAACATAAAATAATTACATTTGTTTGGTGCATTAAACAAACAACACACACAAATACTCCGAACAATCCTAGGACACATGCCTGCCCATCCTGAATTTTTTTTTCCAGCTCTAGTACATACACACCCAACTGCTAGGCGTCTAAACTTAATAAACCATGAAGAAGAACTGCCAGCTCACCTTCTATGTCATCTGGAATCGTAGCATAAGTGTTAGAAAGGTTAAGCTTCAGAATATCAGAGTGTTCTCTATTTACAGTCAAGCTGGGTGATGTCACAAGATCTAGCATTTCCTTATACCTGCAGGAAAACAAAGAAAAAAACACACACACCAGATAATTTATTCATTAATTATACACACTAGCTAATGATTCCACTTTTTTCCCTAGGAGGATAAATATTAAAGCTGATTACCTAAACCCAGGCTTCATATAAATTCTACATAAACAACATTCACGAAAAAAGTTTTTGTCAAAGGGAAAATGCCAAATTAAAAATCAAACACTTGCTACCCATGGAGATTATATTCATCTGATTAAATGTTTTTCCCTCTCAACCTGGATTTTGCCATCAGAAGACTACATTTATGTATTTCTTAAACACCATCAAGCAGCTCATTTTGGCATCAGCACCACATTATCAATGCACAGAACAGGACCAGAAAAGGCAGTGAGCTACAGAAACATCTGGGGCAAGAATCAGAGCAGAAGACGCTTGAGAGCATGGCAGAGTAATGGAAGATTAAAGGGAGGAACCGACTGCATAAAATCGCTCCAGGTTGATCCTTATGGCTACAATCTGCAACATTGTGATCCTGGAATTGTACTTCGGCATGGATTTGGGTTCAAATCTCCTCAGCCCTGAAGCTTCCTAGGTGACCTTGGGCTAGTCACTATCTTTCAGCCTAATCTTTACGCTTGCAACTCTGAAATAACCACGCCAGACGCAGGCTTGGGAGAAAGGGCCACTACTGATTTACAAACAATAAACCTGCAGCAGGGCAAACTATGTTAACTGCACCATGGGCAAGCTTCTAATTTGGGGAAAAATGCACTAGCCGTCTACCTCCCCCAGGTTACACGGGCATGACAGCCTGGCTCAGAAACCCCTTCGGTCTTCCACCCGAGAGAGTTCGTCCCAGCCAACCCCCAAAAGGGTCGAGGCTGCTGGCCAGGCAGATACCCCATGGACATGCCAGTGGATGCTCACTGCCCAGCCGGCCTGACAACTCGACAGACCACCTCACCAACCCAATTCTAATTTTAATTCTTCCAACTTCAGATATTTTTAAATGGCTTGGTAGATCTCAAAAATCCAGTTGAGAGAGAGAAAATGAATTTTGGCTTCTTATTCTTCCTGATTTACTTTGCTATTGGAACATGGCTGAGTAATAACCTGACTTATTGCTGCATTCTCAGGAAAGCTGCAGGCTCTGGTGTCACATTGACGGCTCTTCCGGCCATGACAGCACTTCCGGTTAGAAGGTTGTCATTCTTCTTAAAGAATTGTAAAGAATTCTTCTTAAAGAACTCTTAAAAAGTGGGTCTCCATGCTAAAAAGTGTGAGAACCACTGAACTAGACTGGTAGTAGATAAAGGGCAGATCAGTTCTCTTCAAAACAAAACAAAAAATGTTTGGAAGGGCCAAAAATGTTTAGAATTGGCATACTGACTGGGTACAATTGTGACAAACAAGTACTGTAATTATTAGACATAAAATAGAAGAAGTCACCCAGATGGATCGGTGGATGGCACCTTCGTGGTTTGCCCATTCCCTAGGCATGACTTGTTTTATCAAGTCATAAAACAAGTATGTGAATTATTGTGATCACTGATGATTATGTTTCGCCCACACCTTTCATCACTTCACCTTTCATCAGAATATCATCTGTTCAGTTTTAAGAGGGCATATTTTTACCTTCCGTTTGGATTTTATTTGAAACCATGGTCAATTTTGAAGAGAAGATGATTGCAGAAATCTAGTAAAAAGTCTGATTTACATTTTTAAACATCCACTTTGCATCTTCATTATGACAATACAAAAATATGAAAATGTTTTGCATAGGTGCAGTACAGTATCTTCAATATCAGCATTGTGTCATATATGCAGAAAAGGAAAAACAAACACTTTAAAAAAAAATCAGGCACAGGAGATTCCAAGGGCGCAATCCTAACCTAGAGCTAGGCTGGCACAGTTAGGCCAGCAAAGTTTGACTGGCACAAGGGATACCATAAAGTGTGTTTGGACCACTCTCAGAGTTAGAGAGGCCAGCACACAGACGTGCGCCATCCCCCCTGACTCCAAGAGTGGTCTAAACGTGCTTTACGGTGGCCCTTGTGCTGACCAAACTTTGCAGACCTAACTGTGCCAGCCTAACCCCAGGTTAGGATTGCGCCCTAAGAGACATTCTTATTACCCTACAATTTACAAGCTGAGGTCTTGAGCTCGAAGTAGATAACAGAAGAGCTGACTCAATGAAGACTAGAAAGATCAGGACCTTGCAGTCCACACCCCGTTAACACACCCCTTTACTACACACAAACACAACTTAGCACACCCCATTAGTACACACAAACACAAACAAAATAAATGAATCTTCGCTTTGCACTGCTGCCAAATATTATCAGAGTCCTGTGTAGCAGCAACAGAGATGGGCCCAATACAAGCTGTACAGGAAAAGAGCTAGACATGGGTTGTTCTCCTCCCTCCCCATCCGCCCCCAGCTTTCCTTTTCACAGCTGTATAGAGCAGATTGCACCATTTGTTAGTCCTGTCGTCACTCCACGTCCCCTGAGGCTGCAGCATTAAGGTAAAGCATGACTGTGCTTTTAGAAGGAGTGTTCCACAGCAGTGTCAGGGAGCAGAACTTAGGAGATGACAGCTGGGCTGCACGGGAAGCAGGAGACGGGAGGAGAGAGACTTCAAAAGACTCCCACTACTGCAAATGGATTAAAAGCATATGGAAGGTTCCAAGTCGGGGCCTGAATCAGCTCACCTTTCTATTTACCCTTGCGTGCTTTTGTTCAGCTACCTAAGCTGCAGACAACTATTATATCTGCTCAGAGATAAAGATCTAACATTCGGGAGCAGAAAGGGAACAGATGGCGTGGCCACCGTTGTGGAGGATGCAGAAAGAGACTCAAATAAGTTAGTGATCACCAAGTACTATATTACATCGTTCCCAAATAGACTAATACTTCATGTCTCCATTTTCTAATATGCAGAATAGGAGAAGCACAAATGCAGGGCACAATCCTAACCAACTTTCCAGCACTGACATAGTTGTGCCAATGGGGCACGTTCTGCATTCTGCAGTGGAATAATAATAATTCCACTGCAGTGGAATGTTTGTTCCCTTATCCTGGTGCTGGAAAGTAGGTTAGGATTGTGCCTTAAATTACATAAGAATAAAGTCAGATTTATGCACGACACAAAGAATGCCTAGTCATGTGTTCTGGCCTGTTTGTTTGTTAATGTTGGTATGCCAGTAATCAACAGACCCAACATTGCAATGCATGGTAAGTGAATTTAAATATGAATGGGCACATGTGGAAAGTGTACCTGGATAAGGGCTTTCCACGTGGCCTATACAAATAAAAGGAAATAAATCTTCATAATCAAGGGCTTTTAAAAACCTCCTTGCCTAGTTGCAGTACGGGGGGGGGGGAGAGCCATATCTCGAATAACTACGGTGGCTGTAGTGAGCGCTTACTGGATAGTGTCCATACCAAGTTAACCCCTCATCCCAGAGCAGTTTGAAAGCTTTTGCAATTTGTTCTCTTTAAACCATTTTCTGATGCGTTAGAGCCACATTGGTAGAAATGCAATCTCCAGTGCATCACTGGTAGAAAATGTTAATTCTCAAAAGTCCGTCTACGGTGGCATCTACAGTGGCATTTTAAAAAGGAAAAAAACTGGTGCAAGGCAACTTTGCTTTCTAACGTGTGTTCTCTTTAAAGTTCATTCTTAAATGTAGAATAGAGCTGAACCTGCCAAGGTAGGGATAAAATGTTATAAATGAAAAAATCTAGACAATGTCATCATTCCCTTGAGTTGCACTGTACAGGAAGGAAATGGCTGCATGTAGAAAAAGAATTTGCAGGCACTCCTCACTTTGTCAGCGACACTCTCCCTAACATGTCACCATCTTGCCACTGTTGGTAACTTGCAATCTGGCTAAGAAATCTTTTAAATAGGCCACCTGGGTACCAGGTGTGCTATTTCGGACGGCACTGTGCTACAGGTGTCTCCTGTACCCTTGCTCAACCCACCCACAATCCACAGGCACAAGTAACGCAGCACAACAGTGGTTCTCAAACTTTTTAGATCAGGACTCACTTTTTAGAATGGCATTCATGTTGGGACCCACCGGAAGTAATGTCATTAACCTGGAAGTGATGTCATAGCCAGAAATGCTGTCATCAAGCAGAAAGTGCTGTCAATGTGATGTAATCAAATGACACTCCTAGAATGCAAACTGGCATTCTTGGACTGAAGCAAATGCATAACATCTTTGAAACATCTTTGACAGGAGCAAAATTAGGACAAATGTTATGTAAAAGCACTGAACTAAAAGCAAAATGTATTTTTTAAAAAACATCACTCTTACTATATTCCTTTTGTCAGTGTTAACAGTTCGAACCCACCACAGAAGCAGATATACACTGATGAAATTTTTTCACCAAGGAAGTCAGTTAAAGTTGAAAGTTTGAATTGTTAACACTGAAAAAAGTAATATAGCAAGAGTAAGGTCTGCAGTTTTCAAGATGGCTGCTCCCAGTTTTCCATGACCCACCTGACATAAGGTCCTGACCCACCAAGTGGGTCCCGACCCACAGTTTGAATAACACTGCAATACAAGAAAGAGCAATACAAGCAAGGCTGGTGACTGACTTCAGAAAGAGTCACTAAAGTAAAGCATTAAAATGATGCCTAAGCACCAGATTCTGCCTTCAAAGAAATGTCTTTGATGGATGCCTATAAAGCAATAGGCTTACTGTTACATGAGGTCAGACCAGTAGATGCAAGAAAATAAAAGAGAGGGAGTGAACTGGCTGCTGAGCCCCCTGAAATGATTCTAATGTAAAATCAGAGACCCACCACAGAAGCAGATATACACTGATGAAATTTTTTCACCAAGAAAGTCAGTTAAAGTTGAAATTAACATGGAGAACATCAAAATATAGTTATATAAATTTAAAGTGGCAGGTATAAGCACATCCCATTGCAGACAATTATGTCTGTAGTTAATTGAATTCAGATGCACTTTGCTATCCAGTTTCATTGAGATTCACCTAAGCTACATAATTTATATGCAAGTACGAAGTCATTAGCCTCTGGCTCTGGAATTATGTATGGAGGTAACTTGTCCCAGGTCACACAACAAGTCAGCAATAGAGCTGGAAATTAAACCCAAGAGCCCCAATTTTGTGTTATCACCCCCACCCTACGAACATTTTCATTTATATGCTTCAATAGTAAACTCTGCAGGACTAGGAAAACATCCAGCCTTTTCATCATCATCATTGAAGGTCATGTGATTCTGTACAAGAGATTCTGTTTGCTGTGCGGTAAATCATTCATGCTGTATTAAACAACTTCAGGGTCCTATTATACATGGAAGTCAAGAGCATGATGACTTGGGACCCCATTGGTCTTGCAGGCTACTCAAAATCCACAGCTCCAGCCATAAAAAGGAGCACAGTGTCAAACTGCATAGCCTGTTCTGAAGGACTCTGGATTGATAACTAAGTAGTTGTCGGGGTAGGGCCTGGGGCTGCGGCAGGCAGGATTCCCCAAAGACATGGCAGGTAGCCAGGGGCTTTTTCCTTTACCTGGGGAGTCACACTGGCATCCGGGAAGCCTTCAGCCCCTCTGCTGGCCTCCCTGATGCTAAAAATCACTCTGTCTGGGGATCGGTGCGCTTCTGGTTTTCACACAAAAACTGGAAGTGAATTCTGATTCCCAAATGGAGCTCTTTTGAGCATCAGGGAGACCTGCAGAGGGTGCTGCAGGCCTCCCAGGCCCTCTCGGAGGCCAATGTGACACCACAACCCCAGGGCATGTAAAAAGCCCCTGGCTTCTCACAGCACCGTGATTGCTACAGTGCCATTGGGACTCCCATTACTGGGCCACTCCCCTTAAAGGGGAATGGCCGAGTTTTTGTGCCCTATGGTGGGTTGCAACTCAGTGCATTGGGAATGACTGGCTTAAAGAAAGGGTAGCCTGCTGAAGATTCTGCATCAGTTAATGACAAAGGATCCTCGCAAAAGGAAAACATGACAGGCGTACAAAAGCAGTCAGCTGGGTACAACTTGAAACTGAGGACAGCTTAAATATAGTGGATATCAAGGATGTTTCTACCGAGTACTAAACAGCAGAATCAGCCGTAAAATGCTGCATCTGTTCATTTACTCAGAATGCACAATGACCGAAAATGCATTGCCATTTCTAATCTGCCATTTGGCTACTCTACCTTCATCTGATACATATCTCAACTGCAAAAAGTTAATGTTGAACTGGAGGAATTACTACCAGAGAAGATGGAATGAGCTATGTTCTGTTTATGACAGAAATATTGAGAGAGCAGCAAGAGACCAGGCGAGATTTTTCTCTATTGTTTTAAAGAGCAAGGGTCTAATAGATATGCTCCTACATTAAAGGGTGATCAACCTTTGTTTTAATCTCAATGAAATAAACACACAGTTTTTAAAGATTTTACTCTATACTGTATAGTGGAGACAAGGAATCCTCAGATGAAAATATAGATTTTTTTTTTAATTTGAATTTGCCTGGATTAGATTTGGAGAATTTTTTTTTTTTTTTGCTGAAACAATTAAGTTAGAGGAAATCAAGGCCACTATCCTCAAGCTCTCTATGAATAAATTACCAAGTCCAGATGGATTTCCAGTGGAATTGTATAGGACAGTGGTTCTCAAATGTTTTAACACTGGGGCCCATTTTTTAGAATGACAACCTGTCTGGGACCCACTAGAAGTGATGACATGGCTGGAAGTGCCGTCATTGTGACACCAGAACCTTCTGCTTTCCTGAGAATGCAGCAATAAATTGGGTTATTTCTCAGTCATTTTCCAAGAGCAAAGTGAATCAGAAAGAAAAAAAAGCTTATTTACAACCTTGACACAAGCAAAACAACCACATAGTCCTCCCCCTTTCTGATACCTTGTTTCGGACATTTTTGTGAGGATCTACAAAGCCAATGATCTCCATAAAAATGTTGTAACTGACATAAAAGAGGGGTTCAGACTTTCCAATCTTAGTCTGTATCATTGTGAATACCTGTGCCTTGTGCATTCTAGTAATAGATGAGATAACCAGCAAATTGAGCTACAGTCCTGGGCCAGGCTAGAAATGTCCATATGAGCCTCAATGTGTAAGTGGATTGCTCTGGGTCTGCACACGATAATATTCGACAGATAGCTGTGGCATGAAACTCAGTTAGGCATGTTCGGAACATGCTGGCATGGAAGTTCTGGCATGCTGGCATGGAAGTATTTTGATCTCTATTCACATTCAAGATTAACACTATGGGCTAATTCAATCTTAAAGATCTCTACGGAATCTTTTTTATGGAGGACCTGGTCCGACAGGGCAATCTGGGGAGAAATCTTCAATATGTTTAGGTGATACAGCAACTTGTGATGTTTACTGATACCTATGTTATTTACCTGTAAATTGACCTGGAGATTAACACCAGGTCAATGTAAATGCACTCAAGATGACCAAAAGACTGATATTTAATTGGAAGGAAAGAAGATCACTAGCTTGTGTTTAATGGATGGATGGTCTTTTGCATTTAGTGTTTTTTGAGCAAATGGCATATATGTCAGTTGCGTATGGACATATTTGAAACTACCTGGCCATTCCGTAATAAAATATTCTAAACCGAGTGAAGTATGTAATTTAATGTTTTGACTACTTATAATGTATATCTGTTTTTCTCATCTTTCTTTTCTTTATAACATGCAATTTTGTAAAGATTATATTTTTTCTTTTTACATACAATAAAAAATAAAGCATTAAAAAGACTACACATTGACTGAACTGATATCAAGTTTTTTAGCTTTTTAGCTTTTATTATGGAAAATCAAACCAAAACGAAAGCTCATATGCTAATTCTGGACATTTTTTCCATTTAAGGCTCTATAGAGAGAGCAATGTTGACACAAATGGGAACCTGTAGCATCTCAAATAAGACATTCTCTCTTTCTCTCCCATTTTAAAAGCATCAAATTCACAGTAAGGCTGCATGCCAAAGTGCTTATAGGCTTCAGTCTGAAATACTACAGGTGCTTGCTTTACCCAATAGTTCAATCAACTAAAGCTTTAATTGATTAATTGGCATAGGAAAGTTTACTATCTGATGCTATCAGGATTCTAATCTACCACCTCACTCTATTTCTGGAAGAAAAGTCCATCGTGAGCTATAGGCAATGATGGATTGTGCAACCTCCTTACATCAGTAGTAGGCTACTTCAGAGTACCGGGTGCAAGGGAGTGGCAACAGGATGCAGGCATCTTGTTGTCTCATGCCTCCCTGGGGCACCTGGTGGGCCGCTGTGAGATACAGGAAGCTGAACCAGATGGGCCTTTGGCCTGATCCAGCAGGGCTCTTCTTATGTTCTTATGTTTTACTTTCATGAAACTGGAAAGGATCACACAAGTAACAGTGCAATCCAAACTCCTTCCTAAAGCCGGCACAAGCCTTTTGCGCTGATTAAGCGCGGTTGCACATGTACCATAAAGCACGTGCACATCAACGCTTCTGCTGTGTCAGAAGCACCTGTGTCAGGCACCTGTGTCAACGATGCAGCGCCAGCAAAAGCCCCTAGTGTACCACTCCTGTGCCAGCTGAGTTCAGCTGGTGCAGGGGCGATTCTGGGCAGGGGAAAGGCAAGAGGGAGGGTGGAATGTGGCGGGTGGGGGTGGAACAGGAAGTGGTTTGGCTGTGGCTGTTAGGAGTCAGGTCTCTAATGGGATTGCAAAGCCTCAGTTTTGGAGTTGCGGCAACTTACAGGAATGAAAATACTGGCCTGGAGTACCACCAGAGTAAAGGGTGAGACATCAGGTGTACCCCTTCAGAGACCAGGAGATTGTGTCCCAGTCCAGCTCAGGTTCTTAGGAATTGTGCTAATAGCTTTCTCTAGTGCCAGGCTTCATGGTCAATTTTTCTCTTCGATCTAATAAGATTATTTAGTTAAAGTGAACTGAGTTAAAGTTAAAGTGCTGAGAGTGGGGGTGAGGTGGGAGGATAGGGTCCTGGGAGGAGACACAGCACATACTGGGGTCCCCAGTCTCCTTATTTGTTTGTTTGTTTATTGGGGTCATGGCACAAAAAGGTTGAAGGCCACTGCTTTGAAGAAAAACAGCAGGAAGAGAAATAGTACCCCTGGTGGCACAACTGTTCTCCCTCTTCTCCTTACTTCTCAGAGCAGTTTTAAACAAGATTTTTCCTAAAATATACTGTTACGAAGAGATTTGCAACCAAAAGGGGAACACGAGCGAGGATGCATGCAAGTGTTTATCACAGCCAGTAACGGCATACGCAAAGGAGCTACTGTTCATCCACAGTGCTACGTGTGACCTGGCCCTTACAGTGTTCTCCAAAAGGTGGTCCTTTCTGGAATTCCTCTTTTAAACCTGAACTGGAGCACATGCTCCTTTTGCAAGACTGACTGACAATACATTGGTGACAGCAAAATAGTTTTTTCCTCTCTCCAAGGTGACCCCCCAGGCACAGTTCCACCACTTGTTTATACTCCTGAGCAGGAGCTTCTCTTCTGCTGACATGATCAAACTTAAAACTGCAACAGATTTTTGGATCTGATAACTCCTTTGTTAATGCTCTGTGGAGCCTTCAGGGTAGGCTGTAAATTCCATTTCTCCAACACCTCAAACTAGCCTCAAACAAGCCAGTGAGAAAGGGGAAACAAATGAGTGTAATTTAGGGCCAAATCCTATCCAATTTTCTGGCCCTGAGGTAGCCAAATCAATGGGGTATGTAGTGCATTCTGTAGTGGTGGGGAAGTCATGGTGGACAGCTCAAGTAATGGAACATTTGTTCACTTACTTCGGGGCTGCACTGCAGCTGCATTGGTGCTGGAAAGTTGGATAGGATTGGGCCCTTATCATACTCCAAAACAGTGTTATTCAAACTGTGGGTCGGGACCCACTTGGTGGGGCGTGATGTGATGTCAGGTGGGTCGTGGAAAGCTGGGAGCAGCCATCTTGGAAACTGGAGGCCTTACTCTTGCTATATTGCTTTTATGTGTGTTAACAGTTTTAATTTTCAAGTGAGGGTTTTAAAATAAATTTTTGTTTTTAGTTCAGTGCTTTTACATATAATAATATTTTGTCCTAATCTTGCTTTCTGTCAGGGATGTTTCATGGTTGTACAATTGCTGCAGTCCAAGAATGCCCATTTGCATTTCAGGAGTGTCATTTTATTATGTTACAATGACAGCACTTCCTGCTTGATGATGTCACTTCCTGCCACAATATCACTTCCAAGTTAATGACAACACTTCCGGTGGGTCCCGACATAAGTGCCATTCTAAAAAAGTGGGTCCTGGTCTAAAAAGTTTGAATACCATTGCTCTAAAACATGGAGTGGCAATTATAGTAACACAAGGTGAAAATATAGCAGGGCAGTAAGAAAAAATACTTACCCCAGTCTATTTGAACTGAAAAGCAAAGGGGAGGGGCTCAATCCTATTGAGCCACTGCCCCGTCAGAACATGCATTCAAGCAGCGCAATGTGTGTTATGGTGATCATAACACATGATAAGCCATTCTGCATAGCCAGGCTGCTGCTGCAAGTGGTGGCAGGGATGCTCTGGTGGCAAGGACACTCTACGCAGCCCTGGCCAGTCGCATCTATGACCAGTGTCCCAGAAGGCTGTGCAGCAGGATGCCGGGCATAGACGTGGCTGCCCAGAGTGTCCCTGCCACCAGTTTATCTATTTTTATTTTTATTTATTTATTTAATTAATTTTTATCCTGCCTTTCTGCCCCATGGGCACCCATGGGCACCCAAGGCGACTTACAACATTAAAATCATCACTTTAAAAACCACACATATAACAATTAAAACAATATTAAAACAGTTAAAAATTTAAAACAAGCAAGCCCCCTGCATCCTTTAAAATAAAAGATGAAGAATGTGAAATGCCAGCCAGCCTGTCAACAATTGAAGGCTTGTTTAAATAAAAAAGTCTTCAACCCCCGCTGAAATATTGCCAAAGAGGGAGCAGTTCTGAATTCTAAGGGGAGGGTATTCCAAAGTCGTGGGGCCACCACCAAGAAGGCCCTATTCCTGACCGCCATCCCCCTCACCTCTCCTGGTGGCGGCACAGTCAGCTTGAAAATGGTGGTGCTTCCATGGAACAGTAAGCACTGCTGGGTACAGGAAAGGGTTTTCCATCGCACAGAGGTTGTGGGTTTGGCGACCACTGTTTTAGAAGAACGGACACCTGGAAACTTTATTCAGGGTTGACAAATTTACAACTAATTAGACACAACAGATCTTAGGGGAAGACTATAGAAAACCCAAGGACAGCTTTTTAAAAACCGTAAGTACAAGTGGAATTTCAATACTTCTGCTGCATCTTGTGCCAATACAATCAGTTTCAAGCTGTGTGTTTCATCCAGGTGTCTATGGAGCATTTGCTTGCAAATTCAGCTATAGCAGCAGCGCAATTTTTTCCCCTTCCAGAATTCTCCTATTGGGGGAAGGGGAGAAGGAAGAAGGGGGACGACGACTGGGAGGTTTCTTAGCACCAAGAGGAAAGAAGAATGCGTAACTCAGTGAACTAGGCCCATTAGCTAGAACAAATGCCAAAGTGAAACATTTTCCAGGAAGCTTAGTGCTGAAATATTTTTACTCTGGGGAAGGGGGGCCTGGTTGTGGGGAACGATGTTGAACTCTTCAGACAAATTACTTAGGATGGCTGTAAGTCTGAACATGCACAGTTACTCATAAAAGTTATGCCAGCCATTTCCTGAGGAACAGATTTCAATGGATACGGTCATGATGGGTTATTTGTGCAGGATTTCCCCATGGTAATTTTCATGGTGGGGGGAGGCACAGGCAGACAGATGGGCTCAGTTGATCCTTTAAAATATTGGATGAAGTGGTATTCTGTGGCTCACACAAGCTCCAGGATCTGCTTCAGAGTCTGTAAGCTGGGAATCCTTTGAATAACACAAGAAGCTAGAAGGCAAGTTTTTGAGCGTTATGCCAACCATTCTAATGCTTTGACTAATGCATAAGTGCATGGTCCTGTCAATAGAGGGAATTAAAACAGATCAGTTGTCCCAGCCCTCTAACCTTAACCACAAAGGGTTAAGATAGATGTAACATAAAAAGAGCTCATGGTGCATCCTGCTGCCAAAGGATGATTCTGCAATAACACATGCACACGGGCCATTTAACCTAGGTGCAATTGCATGAAATGAAATACTGCGTAACATTCATGCATTTAAGCATTCATTCAAAATGGTATTTTTTAACAGAACACTTTCCCCTAGGAATGTATGTGAAGAGAGATCATGACTTTGCTCATGAATACAAATCTTAGGACACAATTCACATAGGGCACAATGTAAAATGGCACACAAAACTGCTTTGGGAAGATGGGTCTTGTGAAGCTGGACCTTGATTGCCCAGAAGGCCAAATTTCTCCTCTACTCAGGGTAGATTCTAGGCATGAGAAATCAAGCAAGGAAATGTGTAACCCCTGCTAACTGGGCAAGAGGCCGTTTTTCAAGTGGTGTTCCTCTTATGTTTAGCAGGGGGAGAGAAATTGTCCCTCTTCACCCCTGCACAGTGTCTTTTCTAGTGGCTGTTGCTGGTGGTATTTTGCATTTTTTTGGATTGTGAGCCTTTGGGGACAGGGAGCCATTTAACTACTACTACTACTACTACTACTACTACTTCTTCTTCTTCTTCTTCTTCTTCTTCTTCTTCTTCTTCTTCTTCTTCTTCTTATTATTATTATTATTATTATTATTATTATCCTGTAAACTGCTTTGTGAACTTTGTGATGAAGAGCAGTATATAAATACTGTTGACTGTTGATTGATATCCATTGCACAGAAGTGGATGATTTGCACCAATCATAAGTTTGATTAGCAATAATCAAGATTCTGGAATAAGATCTTCTGCAGTGGATAGTATCTAAAATATCTAAGGAAAGATGTCTCTACATTCTTATGTAGAATGACTGGACGTTAAGGCATTATGTTTGAAGATATTTACTCAGTAAATTTACTCAGCTACAGGGACTAAAGTGTAGGCAATCATCTATCAAGTTTTAATGTGAAAAAGCTGGGGGAGATCCTTGCTGAATGAGGAATTAGACAGCAGGGGCTGCCGGCTTCTGGCTCTCCTGATTACTCATCACCATCTATTAATAGTTTTGCTCTTCTTAAGGGATTCTCTCTCTGCTGGTTTGTTTTAAAGATTTCCCAAACCAAACCCTTAGTTGCTATGCACACCGTTAACTGCCAATTGAGCATATTTATGGTTGCACTGGAATTTGAAGCTTTTTTTCCACCACCCGAAGATAGCACTGCATGTCGAGTGACAGATTCTCCTGCGGGATAAATTTGTTCCATGTTTGGAAAGAATTCCTTCCAACGCTTTGGTCAAGTCTGAAGCAGCTGCAGTTCCTTTTAGCAGAATCTCTGGGAATCAAGAAAGCCTGTTTTCTTCCTTCGTATCACAGGATACCTTAAAAGGTCTGTCATTCAATTACATACATTTTGAGTCAATTAACTATATGCTCTGATTAAATTGATCCAAACTACAATATGAATATGAAGAGAAAAGTCTGTTATTAGATTCTGCATGTATATGTAGCAGTGGAGGTCTATTTTAGAAGGGGCACTCCCTCATGTGAGAGGAATACCTCTAAAGATGGTGCCTATCCTTAAGTAATCAAAAAGAATCAGCGCTTTAGACACCTGCAGTCTAATCAAATTAGGGGCACCACTTTAGCCAAACAATTTTCAACCATTGACAAAACACTGCAGCTCTACTGAAAAGTCTCTCATGAGCTGCATCACTTACCCGAAAGTATGTCCCATTAATTTCAACGGAACATATCTATGCACTTTAATTCCAGGACTGGACCTCAACTCAATACATGAGCAGATCTTTTTTACATCAACTTTAAAGAAATTTCAATCTCATGAGCACCGCCCCCTACAGTCGGTCATGACTAGACCATTCGGTCATGGGGAAACCTTTACCTTTTTAAACATGATATACTGGGGAATTCCAAA
This sequence comes from Lerista edwardsae, assembly GCA_029204185.1. NCBI lineage: Eukaryota > Metazoa > Chordata > Lepidosauria > Squamata > Scincidae > Lerista > Lerista edwardsae. The sequence goes on along the minus strand of JAJKFI010000013.1, from coordinate 1,627,743 downwards.
TTTCTTTTGGCAGGTACAATCATATTGTATTTTCAAGCAGAGAATTACGAGTGGGGGAATTTCAGCAAATGACGCTTCTCTCTGAGGCATGGCAAGCAGCCAAAAGTCAAGGATTGCTTAGCGAGACAAACAGTCCTGAGCTTCAGGGATCCTCCTTTCCTTTGTCCCAGTGCAAGAGGAAGCGAACAAAAGCTTCCATTTTGGTGTGCCGCAAACCACGGTTTGCTAGTTCATCTAAACCTGGCAAATGATGGTTTGTACAATCAGATTGCCTGTAAACCTGGTTCAACCCAATTTTGAGGTGGGCAACAACATAAATTTATGTTTTGCATTTTAACACACTATTACAGCTCCTTTGCATACAATTACTTTACAGTAGCAGAATTGTACTTTAATTGTAGCAGAAGCAAGTGGTACACTATTGCTCCAAAATGTCACTTTAGCCACTCATTATTCCTGCCTTCTGTAAGAGTAAAGATTGGCTTGGTAAACTGGACAAGAGACTGGGGCAGGTTTTTGGGGAGTAGGCAAAAAACCCAGATCAACCTGGATTATTCAAACCTACCCTTGAATCCTTTCCGAGCCCTGCTTTCATTACTGGCTTGACACAATCTCAAAGATGTAAAGCTGGTGTTTAGGAGCCCTGAACTATGGAAGAGCATCTCTGTCTCCTCCTTTCCATTTTCCTTGTTCTGCCAGACCTTACTATTTAAAATGTGTGCAATTTACCATGCAGCTGGAATTTTGGAGTCAGCATGAAATCAAAGCTGTGAAACGGTTAACTTCTCCAGGCCACAAAAGAAGCTAAATGGATTTTAAAAAAAGATTAAAGTTCATGAAGCAGAACAAGCAGAACTGTGGTTTCCAACATAGTTCTGTAAAAACCTTGGCCAGTGCCACATGAAACATCAGGTGTAGAACTCATTGACATCTCTTGGTACACAGCAAAAGAAATGAGACTACAGCTCATTTAACAGCTGACTTGAAGTACAGTGGATTTATGCAGGGGGGTTATAGAGAGTTGTCTGACTTCCGCAAGAATATAAAATGAGCACCAGTGGTGTTAAAAGTCAGAGCACCTGAAATACTCCTTGGTTCCTGTTTCGGCTGTCAAAATCATGAAGACTTTTATTTTAAAAGTAACTTCATGCTTTTAAAACGGTCCAACCAGCTGGTATATAAATCAAGTGTATGGAAATTAGTTACATTTATGGTAATGGCATGCTGCACGAATCCTACGTTAGACTTTCTAAGAGAGCTGTCGCATAACAGAGCATGAGCTATGAGCCAGCTTATTCCTAGTTCAAGTCTCACTGGAGCTGTAAACTCATCAGGTGGTCTTTGGGATGTCAAACTCTCACAGTCTCCTATCCCACCTGCAATATGGAGAGTAATAACACCAACATAATTCAGGGCCCAATCCTATGGGTCACGGTGCCAGCACCGCTGTCAGGCACGTTAGCAGTGCCCAAGGAGTAAGCAGAGCCAGCAGGGAGCCAGCAGTGCCACTGAAGAAGCCTGAGCCGCCAGCAGCAGAAAAGTGAGAGTTCTCGGGTGGCCTCCCATCCCAGAGGATACAGCGGCAGCCACTTCGGTGCCACTGTACCTCTGAGCATTGGGAAGCATATGATTGGGCTGCCTGAGAGTTGCTGCAAGACTCAGGGTGCAATCCTAGCCCTGACATAGCACCGACACAGGGGTGCAGACCGGCACCCCCGCATCAGCGCTAGAGCTCCCAGGCTGACGCTAATGGTAGCGTTGGCCTGGGAGCGCAGGTCAGCGGGTGGCCCTCCTTTAATAATTGATACGAGAAGGTTGAAGCTC
>JAJKFI010000013.1:1605191-1619762 GCA_029204185.1 Lerista edwardsae | reverse complement strand
CCATCCATCCATCCATCCATCCATCCATCCATCCATCCATCCATCCAAGTTCTATCTCTAATGCATTTATTTAAATTTTATACTGAAATTTGTGTATTTATTTTTCGGGCCCTCAAGACCATGCCACACATTTGATGCGGCCCTCCAGCTAAAATGTTTGGAGACCCCTGGTATAAACAAAGCAAATGGAGCTTCAGTAGTCCCCTCTCCTAAGGAAAGCAAAGCCCAGGCAGAACTGCCGCTGCAAATTCTCACTGCCCAGGGAAGTGGGCTGAGTGAAACAATATATCTGCCGGCACAAAATGGGTTTCTCCCGGGAATGAATTTCTGCAGAGAACTGCTGACTGTCAGCAAATCAGCTTACGAACAATGCTCTTGGAAGTCAGAAGCTGCTTCACTTCTCCTGTTATGGTTCCCCTTGCCCTTTCCTCCTGTCCCCCCCCCCCAAAAAAAGCTGATTTGTGGCTTCACTCACAAAGACAAGCTCCAAAATTCTGATCAGTGTGGCTGTGTTTTGGGAAGGCGAACCATCTGAGTAGAGGTGAAGAAGTCACACAAGGGCAGAGTCCAAAGTAATTTTAAGTGGCTGAGCTAAGTACGGAGGGGGCTAATGGAAGCCGTTTTAATTTATTACAGTTCTCCCCAGTGAATATAAAGACAACATTTTTCTACAGCAGCTTGATTAAAAAGTCTGTAATTCCCATTGTGCACATAAAAAACAAAAAAACACTACGGACAGTGCCTATCAAGTATCAGGAAAGGGTTCTTTCCATCGTAACTGTGAGTAAATATTATAGAACTGGGAATTTATTTGTACTCGCCATTTGCAATTCATTTTTCTCCGCAGGTCTCTAGCCAAATTATAGTCTACCTACAGTCACATCACAGCTCTTTCTCCCAAAGCAGTTTGCTACTTTCCTTTGATAATTCCTTTGCCTAAAGGAATTCCCTTCTCTCAGGATATTCTTGGCAAGGCAAGAAAGGCTGAATAGATTTTCATGGACACGTCTTGCTTGCTTTTTCTGTTTTTCTGGCCATGGAAATACAGTCACGCTCCTAACTCCTGGCAGACACAGAATATGTGGAGACTATTGTGCATGGTTGGGAGCCAGGTGGACTCTGATTTGGGCAAAAGCAAACCTAAAATAATCCTGCAGAGTTTTGTCTTAAGGTAAATTCTCCCCATCAATATGGTCCTAAGCAGCGGCGTCATGCTGCCGGAATGCTGGGCGGGAGGAACGGGTGAGCGGCAGCCCACCCGTTGCGTACCGCTCCGTTTTGCCGACTTCCACGCCCCTGCGGGGCGGGGAAGACGGCGAAACGGAGCGGTATGCAATGGGCGGGCTGCCGCTCACCCTTTCCTCCCGCCCAGTGTTCCGGCAGCATGACGCCACTGGTCCTAAGCTGCATGTCAGCTCTCAGACTCCACTGGCCTCATTGCAATCCCTCGACACCAGTGATGGCAAACCAATGCTGTGCGTGTCAAAGGTGACACACCACAACGTTTGGGGTGACACACCAGGGTTCACCAACACCTGACAAAAAAAATTAGTTTATTCTACTCATTTTTGTGTGTGCAATTTTTGCAGTTTCTGCAATTATTTGATGTTTCTTTATAGAATACATAGCACCACACATGATTGGACTGTATTTGTTTGTTTTAAAAAATGAATAGAAAGACCTGTTTCTCTTTTGTTTGGGAGGGAGAGTGACATGCCAGAAGAGTCGTTAAGCGTTTTCTGAAGTTTTGACACGCCAGGCCCAAAAGTTTTGCCATCACTGTCTTCCTGAGGGCACAATCCTAAGCTGCACTGGAACAAGCAGGCCGGTGGGCCTGCACTGTATCCAGAGCAGCTTGGGAGGAGGCTACAGTCACCACAGGGCAAGAGCACATTTGCGCCCTTTGGGGTAGATGCCAGCCGCCTCAATGGGCTCCTCGGATCTGCACCTGAATCGGGAGCTTGGATGCACATCCCGGCTCCACCCCCCTCCCCAGGCTGGTACACCTTCTGGCCTGCTTGCCCCCCACCCAGAAACGCCCTCCTGCCTCCTTCATGATGCCTGGAAATGCGCTTGCACCGGCCAACTCAGCTGGTACAGGAGTGGTGCTGAGCCGGCAGCAGTGTCAGCGCTGGTACGGGTGTCCAAAACAGCTCTCTCGCTCCAGCACTGCTGCCACTGCGGCTAACTGCTAGCAGCTAGCATCGTCCCAACATAGGACCTTACTGCATCCTGAGTTACAGACAGCTGTGTTGGGTCTTTCATGAACATGCAATGATGTCCTTTAGTGGTGCTTTTGCAGAGGTGTGATAGTGCTGGATGGGCAAGAGCTGGATATCTTAAGCTACGTACATGTCACCATCCGTACGCTTCAGCTTCATTTCTGGATGGGAGATGGAATGACAGGCTGTGACAAGCTGCTGACTCGCTGTGGCAGAACAAAGTCGGTGATGACTTGATGAGCTACCACAGTGAGAGAGCAGGCTTGATTGACTATGGCCTGCTGAATTTTGATGGCATGCAGCCGAAAGAGATAACCACACCATCAAGGCAACTTCTGGTGAACTGAGGGTTCTTGTGAGTCTTTCCACAGAACATATTGTAAAAACGCCATTGAAAAATGGTGGTTTAGAGTAGCCCACCTATGTAAATCACCTTGAATGCTGTCTAAAAAACAGAGAAAGGCGGTATATAAATACCTATTTATATATGCATGCATGCATGCATGCATTCACCTGTGTGGGGGAATTGGTATACTTTGGACTACTATTGCAAAGTAGAATCCAATCAAGCCTCACAAAAAGGACAGGTGACAAGCCATCAAAGTCATAGGGGACTCCACTAGTTATGTTCTTGCTCTCCCTGCACTTCAGAAATCTCTGGATGCACACGTGGCAATCTACTCATGGGAGGACCATTATGGATCGCATGTCTAACCATGAAGAAGATGCCAGGAGAAATCTCTGGCGCCTCTAGGTAGGACTGGAAAAAGCCCCTGCCTGGACCCCTAGAGAGCGAGAGCCAGACACTGTAAACAATACCAAGCTAGATGGACCAATGGTCTGACTCAGTAAGAGACAGCATCAGATGTCCATATCCCAATTCCCAAACGTCCTGCCACTGCCAAAAATTAAAAGCTGGTGAGTTTTTTTGGCAGACTCATATGATCGTAGAAATCTGGATGAAACTTGCAAATGAACTATCTGAATGTGTTTTGAGTAGCTGCTCTCCTACTTTGATTCTACACATGTGACATAAGTAGGGTTACCAGATACAAACTGGGACAGAGCACCTATACCTTTAACCGTTGAACAGAAGAGGGAATTTGGGCAGGTGAAGCTTTTGAAATTTTTCCACGATGAGCTCCACTTGCCCAAATTCTCTCTTCTGTTCAATAGTCAAAGGTATAGGCGCTCTGCCCCAGTTTGTATCTGGTAACCCTAGACATAAGGATGTCAGAATTAGTTGGGGGGGGGGCTTGAGGCAGTATGGTGAATGCATTATTGTAGATGTAAGTGGGAAAATGGTATTTTTGAATGCTTTCTTATACAAAAGTGCCTGCCACAGCAGGCATGTGGATTCTTATACTCATTTATTATGATGAAGAATATTTCAATACCACTTTTCAACAACAGCAACAATGAAAAGGTTTGCCAAGTGGCCTACACTTTGCAAAATCAATACATGGTTCCCTGTTCTCAAAGGGCTCCCAATCTAAAAAGTTGCATAAGGAACACCAGCAAAAGAGCCATTGGAAAAGATGTAGGGACAGCGATTCCCTCCCCCCACCCCATATGAAGAGCATCACTTTAAGAGTGCAATCCTAAACTAGAGTTAGGCCAGCATAAGCTGAGCCAACAAAGTTTAGCCAGCACAAGGGCCACCATAAAATGTTTTTGGACCACTCTCGGAATCAGGGAGGATGGCTCACGTTTGTGTGCTGACCTCTCTGACTCCGAGAGTGGTCCAAACATACTTTATGGTATCACTTGTGCTGGCCAAACTTTGCTGGCTTAGTTTATGTCAGCCTAACTCATTTTAGGACTAAGCCCTGAAAATGAGTCTTTGCCCAGTTAGCAGAGACTTCAAACTGACTCCTCAGTAGCTACGTAGAGCAGTGCCCCATCTGGGCTATGGCATACTAATACTACAGGTACAATCAAAATGATGTAGTTTAACTAAGGCACCAGCTGCATGCAGTGCTACATGGGAAGGTTACAGCAGCTGCAGAGGAGATCAGAGGGGGCTGTGAGGCTCCAGGACCCTGCAAGAGGCCAGCACGGCCGCCCAGGTAAGTAAAATAGCTTTGGCAGGAGCAGTGCTGCAATCTCCTTAAAGGGGAATGCTGGCGTAAGGGACACAGGAAAGTACGTTTGGACCACTCTCAGAGTCAGAGAAGCCAGCACACAGGAGTGCGCCATTCTCCTGACTCCAAGAGTGGTCCACACACGCTTTGACCTTGTGCTGGCCAAGCTTTGCTGACCTATGCTGGCCTAACTCATAAGAACATAAGAACATAAGAAGAGCCCTGCTGGATCAGACCAAAGGCCCATCTAGTCCAGCTTCCTGTATTTCACAGCGGCCCACCAGGTGCCCTAGGGAGGCACGAGACAACAAGATGCTTGCATCCTGTTGCCACTCCCTTGCACCCGGTACCAGTAGCCCTCCACCTTTGCAAGAAGGTTGCACAATCCATCATTGCCTATAGCCCACGATGCACCTTTCCTCCTAACTCCAAGTTAGGATTGCACTCTGAATGTGTTTGCTGCAGGAAACGCCAGTGTTACACCAGTTTAATGGTAGCAAATACTGCATGATTGCCGAAAGGTGTAAAGCAGCACTGAATCCCCGCGAAGAGCAAGGAGACTAAACTGTGATCTTCTCTATGAAGCCACTAAATGCCGCATTCCAAGTTGGAAAAGGATGAAATGAAAACACAGGGACATTTATCCCATTGCCTTCTTCCCAGTCATCTCATGCTCCCTTGCCTGTGGGTATCCCCTGTTTTCTCTGAGCCCTTGCATTGATTACTATACTCTGGAGCAACTGCTGCCTTTGTTATGATAGCAAAGTGAAGCCTCTGGGCACTGTTTCACTCGCATTAATTAATAATGTGGCCAGTAATTACCTGGTCTGCTCCGAACAGAAGAGCTGTAAGGCCATTTATTCAGCTGTCATTTAGCCCACCTTTAACCCCTTCCCATCTTGCCTTAAGCGTTCTGTGTACTGTTTGTACCGATCTACAGCTTAGTCTTTCACGGGCAGCCAATTTGCACTGGCAGAAGGCAAGACCTTAAAGCAAGGATGGAACAGGGTATTCACAGGTACGTTTTGGGGAAGAAAACCCCTGCTAAGTGGGCAAGAGGCACTTTTTCAAGTGGTGTCCTCTTATATTTAGCAGGGGGAGAGCAATTGTCCCTTTTCACCCCAGCACAGTGTCTCTCCTGGCTGTTGCTGGTGGTGTTCTCCATTCTTTTAGATTGTGAGCCCTTTTGGGACAGGGAGCCATTTAACGTTAATGTTATTATTTGCCTGTAAACCGCTTTGTGAACTTTATGTTGAAAAGCGGTATATAAATAGTAGTGATTGATTGATTGAAAAGGGATTCTTAAGCAGGAACTATTCAGAAGCCAGAGAGGAGCTGGCCACAACCCTACCACTCCTTTCCCTGCTACCTTGACCCATACTTTCCCGGTCTCCTAGCCTAATTCCACCTTGCCCCTCCAATCAAGAAGACCAACCCTGGAGTCACAGCATTTAATCAACATTAATACATCAGGACCCCGATCCCATCCTCCCCCCCCCGCCAATGCAGCCATATCAAAAGTGAGCACTTTGTATCCAGTGGGGTGAGGAAGAGATTAGCTTTGGAGGTGAAGGTATAATTATTTTGCTTTACCTCCCTGTAAGCTTCCCACTCTGCAATGGGTCTCCTCGAACCTGCACCAGCTCTGCTTGTCAGAGGATATGAAGGGGGCAGGGAGGCTGCTAAAAGAGGGGATAGGATCTGGCACACAGTATCACCACTGTGATCACCACTGTGATCCACCCACTCCCATAGTCTCCCTATTCCCTGCCCATTCCTGCTGTTGTAAATACCTCCCCCCCCACCCCTGAATCTGGATAGGACTTGGCTGTAGATTGATGTAAAATTTATCCAGCAACAGATTTAAAAAACTGTCTATGTGACTACTGAACTTAGGAAGACTGCACCGGGAGTGAATGCCTCTTCCAAGATTTAATCTGTTGAGACACATGAATGCTTCACCTAAAACCAATGCTGTTCTCCTTAGAGCTGTACTAATTGTTTCATTGGTTGCTCTTCTCTTTCTTATCCTTATACAATGTGTAACACATGGCTTCCATTCCTGGGTAAAGCAATGGATCATGCACGACCCATTCCTGCATTAATTACATTTAGGGTGCAATCCTAACCCACATTCCAGCATTGACCTGGCTGTGCCAATGGGGCATGTTCTGCGTTGTGCAGTGGAATAGCAGTCACAGAGCACTTCTCAAGGTAATGGAATGTTTGCTCCCTTACCTCGGAGCTGCATTGCTCTTACCCAGCAGCCAGAAAATTGGCTAGGATTGCGCCCTTAATGAAAGCTAACAAAGAAGAATGAAACATAATGTATTCCCCCTCCCACTCTCTCAAAACGATATCACCATTGCTGGCAATTCTAGCCCCCCACTTTCCAGGCCTCAGAGCCTATCCTCTTCCAAGAGATAACAGGTCTCCTTGGTTCTGTGCCAGTTTAGCTTAGTTTAGATCAGTAGTATTCAAACTTTTAAGAACAGGTTCCACTTTTTAGAATGACACTTGTGTCGGGACACACCAGAAGTGATGTCATTGATGTGGAAGTGATGTTGTGGCAGGAAGTGACATCATCAAGCAGGACGTCCTGTCATTGTAGCATAATAAAATGACATTCCTGAAATGCAAATTGGCATTCTTGGACTGCAGCAACTGCACAACCATGAAACATCCCTGACAGAAAGCAAGATTAGGACACAATATGATGCAAAAGCAGTGAACTAAAAACAAAATTTAAAAAAGCTCTCACTTGAAAATTCAAACTGTTAACACTCACGAATGGAATATAATAAGAGTAAGGTCTGCAGTTTCCAAGATGGCTGCTCCCAGCTTTCTGCGACCCATCTGACAGCAGGTTGTGACCCACCAAGTGGTCCCGGCCCACAGTTTGAATAACACTGGTTTAGATGAAAGTAGGAGTTCAATGGGCAAGCGGTTTCGTGAACACCTAATTCATCATCTTGGTATCCTGTTCAGCACTTGCTCAAAGCATCTTCTTTCAACGGTCTGCAGCTTCAGTGCAACTACAGAGAGGGCGACGATGACTTCTTCAGGCAATCCCAGCCAACCAGAAACCAAGAAGGCAACACTGCACAAAAATCATGGCTTAGTGCTGTGCCTGAACTGGCCAATGCTTGTATCCTCACAAGTGAGATCTTTAGAACAGAATGTTGGAGTTACAATCAACTATCATTGACTTCTGTTTTAGCAAGACAATTTGCTGAACTATACTGTCCTTTTTTTTGCCCAGGTAACCAAGCAACAAAATTTTATGCTTTGAATCGTACCAAATCCAGTCTTTCTCAGTGAACTGAACCACTGTCGCTTTTCTACATGAGTAATATGTATTAATTCAAAGGCTAAATGCAAAGTACATTTTGTGGCAGGCATTACCAGGATTTTAACACAGGTTAGTCATACAGCTAACACAACATGCTTCCCACATACATATCCTATGACAAGATTTGTCAGATCTGCATGAAAATGCTATAGAAAACCCACAGCATTCTGAAGGGATTCTGCAATGAACAGATGTCACTAGCTACTACAAATTTACTTGTTTCTCCCCATGAGATGTCAGTAAAGGAAACTAATGAATGTGTTATATACACACACACACCCTCCACACACATACACAATGCAATGATTATTTTTTTCTGCCTACCGCTGTCAGGTTGAAAAAACAATATGCATGCTGACTTCTGCCTATAGTAGAGGAAAAAAATCACACCGCAATTCAAAAAAACATTTACATGCAATTTTGTATAGAGAAGGTGCCTTTTCCGTCTATGCAGAAATAATGTTTAAAGAATTTCAAAGAACCCTTTGGAGATGGGGGAAATAAGATGTCAATTATGTAGTTTATATAAGTCCATTTACTGGTTCTCCTAGGAAACCTAGGGTACAATCCTAACCAACATTCCACCACCAGGGTAAGGGCAATGCAGCTCGATGTTACAGTACGTAAGAAGAGGCCTGCTGGATCAGGCCAAAGGCCCATCTAGTCCAGCTGCCTGTATCTCACAGTGGCCCACCAGGTGCCTCAGGGAGCACACGAGACAACAAAATGCTTGCATCCTGTTGCCACTCCCTTGCACCTGGCAGTTCATGCCCCATTGGCAAAGCTATGTCAGTGACTAGCAGGGGCGGATCTCTTTGAAAGGGCGCCCATGGCGCCCAATGAAAACGTGCCCCAATGAAAAACGTCATGACAGTCCCGCCCCTTTTAAGAGGCGCGTTCTTTCTGTTCGCTAATGCCGGCTGGGGCGCCCCAGCCGGCATTAGCGAACAGAACAACGCGGCTGGGGCGCCACGTTCTTTCTGTTCGCTAATGCCGGCTGGGGCGCATTAGCCGGCATTAGCGAACAGAATGCGCCGCCACCCAGCGCCCCGCCCCTCTTGAAAAGCGGGAGGGGGCGCCGGGTGGCAGCGCATTCTCCTCCCTCCGGCTGGCTCTTTAAGGCCAGCCGGAGCGAGGAGAATGGGGTGCAGGGTCTGGGCGGGAGCGGGCGGGCTGTGGGCGCCATTTTGGGGGGGCGGGCGCCATGCGAATGGCGCCCCCCGCAAGATGGCGCCCATGGCTCGTGCCACCCCCTGCCACACCCTAGAAACGCCTCTGGTGACTAGACTAGATGGGCCTTTGGCCTGATCCAGCAGGGCTGTTCTTATGTTCTTAAATTGTTTCATGATACCACTGCCTAAGAATTAAATATTTCCTCACCTTTCTACGGGGCTGGCAGCTAACAATTCAATGTTGGTTCCTAAAAATTGTAATTATTTTCAGCTCTTGTAATTCACAGCTCTGCTGCACTTAACGCAGCAGAGCAACAAATACTACTTGTTAAAAGACACATCTATACCATTGTAGACAAACAAAACCAACATGAGAATTCAAGATATATAAGAAAAAAAGCTGTTGAATGAAAGTGGCAATGCTAGTCCTGGGTCAAAGTTTTGTTAGCTGGAACCAAAGTTGCTATTCATTTAGATTTTAGGAAATAAAATTGAAAAAAAATAGCTGAGTATGGCTGAGCGAATGATTTGATGGATATAGGTTGAAATTCAGTTCAGGGTACAAATTTGGTGGGTAATCTTGGGGATGCCATCATTTTTCAGATTTAATTCCTGATCTGCAAAATGGGAATTAAGGTGGCAGGCCTCAAAAAGTCATTGCAAGAAATAAAAAAATACATCTTTTGACATTTTAATATTTATAATTCATAAAATGCTAAGAACTATAATAAATCTACAGCCTAGATTTTGAAAGAAACCATTTTAGACTATTTAGAAGAATTTGGATGATTTAGAAGAAATCAATCTGCAGAATTTCTAAAAAAAATCAGATAGAACAATGTGCCTTTCCACCAGAGAAGAATTATATTGTATGTGTAATTATTTTTGAAGAATGTTAACCCTAATAATATATGGCTTGTAAGATTGGCCATTGCTGTGAACCTAAATGACGTAGGTTTGACTAAACTGACATACACACATATAAACATATTGTCATACATATCATACATGTCATACATATGTCAAACATACATATTGTCCCCCTTCACCCCTGTACAGTCTTTCTAGTAGCTGTTGCTGGTGGTCTGCCCTTATTTTAGATTGTGAGCCCTTTGGGATAGGGAGCCATTTAACTTTATTATTATTATTACTATTTGCCTGTAAACCACTCTGTGAACTTCGTGTTGAAAAGCGGTATATAAGTACCTGTTGGTTGGTTGGTTGGTTGGTTGGTTCGTTGGTTGATAAACCTCCATACTGGACGTTTTTAATTAGCTTTTAAACTTACACTCCACTTTTCTGTTACAAGAGAACTCACGCTTACTAATAGTACAAACACAAAATCCTAGAACACTAAGAAAATATATATACTTTTTTAAAAAGGTTTGAACAAAAGTAGCAATCAGCAAGAACAGCCTATACCAGTAGGTAGCAGCACAAATAAAATGAATATATAACGAAAATGAATAGTCAAAATGAATAACCAAAATATACAGCAGCGGTACCTCCACCAAAAATCTCCTGGAACATCCACACTTTCAAATGATGACAGTTTAACAATGGTTAACACTGCATCATGACATGGCTTTATGTGGCATATTTACACCCAGTTCTATGTGGTTTAGCCTATCTGAAGAGGGGAAAAAAGGATTTTTTTTTAATTTTTCCCAGTTACGTTTGAAAGCGAAGCTGCATTTCAGTGCTTTCCTGACTGTGCCTTATCCTACCATAACTTCATTTTGAAATCAGATACCATATGAAACAACTATTAGATAGGAGCAGTAAGTACACAAGATTTAAACATGCTTCAAACAGTCAAGAAACTAGTCTTGTTCTTCAAGTAATGTTAGAGTGCAATCCTAACCTGGAATTAGGCTGACACAGTTAGGCCAGCAAAGTTTAGCCGGTACAAGGAACACTGTAAAGTATGTTTGGATCACCTTCAGGGTCAGAGAGGCCAGCACACAGATGTGCACCATCCTCCCCAACTCCGAGGATGGTCCAAACGCGCTTTACTGAGGCCCTTGTGCTGGCCAAACTTTGCTGGCCTAACTGTGCCAGTGTAACTCCAGGTTAGGATTGCACCCTAAGTGAGAGAAGAAGAAAAACTTATAATACTATAACAGACCCACACACATAAATACTATTCATGAATGTTAGAACAGCTTAGAACATTAGTTCCAAGACTACGTTAGGAATAATTAACTGCCTCTTTCATCCCTTGTTTTTTTCCTGATTGGTCAAAGTACCCAACTTTTCCCTCCCGTCTTTTGCACATTCATTTGATACCTTTGAATGCACCAGAAACTTGACCCCTTTCCCCAAATTTAAAATAATTTGTTCAATGTAGAATATTCTCTCCCCACCACCTCACTGAATGCATACTCTGCCTAGGTCTGCAGTCATCAATACAGCCTCTTAATCAATATCAATCAGTCAATAGTATTTATATACCGCTTTTCAACGTCTTAATCCACCACTTAATCACACCCTCTCTATTGTAGAAGCCATCAGGAACTCTGAGTGCTACAGAAGGTATTGTTTCCTTCCTGCCTTCTTACATGTGCCACAAGGTGGCTCACAAACCAGACAGGCCATTTAAGCCATTAAAACGAGGGTAAGATGAACGCACAAATATGCCTTATTATGCAGTCAGATGGTTAGTCTATCTGCCCCAGTAGTGACGAGAGCTGCAACACTTTAAACAACTGAGGCCGAAATCCTATAGACTTCAAAAAGGTAATATAAAGGTTTCCCCATGACCAAATGGTCTAGTCATGACCGACTGTAGGGGGCAGTGCTCATCTCCGTTTCTAAGCCTGTAGAGCTGGCGTTTGTCTGAGGACAAGCTTCCGTGGTCATGTGGCTGGCATGACTATAAGCCGGCCTTTAAAGCATGGCCTTTAAGGCCTATAAAGCATGGTCTTTAGCTCAGCATAAACACCACCTAAGACTTCTTTCTGACATGCACTAAACATGCACTGTTACTGTGTTGCACTAAAAGAATAAAAAGGTAAAGGTTTCCCCATGACCAAATGGTCTAGCCATGACCAACTGTAGGGGGCAGTGCTCATCTCCGTTACTAAGCCTGTAGAGCTGGCATGACTTTAAGCTGAGGTGCACAGAATGCCGTTACCTTCCTACCGAAGTGGTACCTATTTGTCTACTGGCATTTTTACGTACTTTCGAACTGCTAGGTTGGCAGGAGCTGGAACAAGCAATGGGAGCTCACACCGTCGCACAGTCTTGAACTGCCAACCTTCTGCTCAGCAAGCTCAGCAGCAGCAGTTTAACCCGCAGCGTCACCATGTCCCTTACTAAAAGAGTACCCCCCCCAAAAAAAATCAGCAGGCAGAAGATTTGTTCTCCAATTCATACAAGAAGAATTCCTCTTCTCAAATTATGCCTCCCTATGATGCAGAGATCAAGTAAAAACAAAGAAAAGATACTTCTCAATCCAGAATGACTTATTTTCCCCTTGTTAACAGATTAAACAGCTGGTCTAAACTATACGAACAATTGCCTGAGACTTTAAAAACCAGGCATTAGCCCTAGAGCTAACTTGAAATACATTTGGACCTGCAACTATAATTAAGTTGCAGGTAATTGATAATTAAAAATGAAAATTAAGTTATCATCCCTGTCCCCCACTGTTGCCACCACTGTTCCTTCTCCGGGCAATTGAGGGGCAGAGCATAGAGAGCAGAAGGATGTGAAGAGGAAAGTCTCCTCTCTAGCCCTTACTCTACTTTTCCACACTTCCTTCCGTTAGTCACCCTCTGCTTTTTCCAAAAGCCAGGAAACAGAAAGAAGTATAGCTGGAGCATCACCCCCGCTGTCATGTAAAAGAAGGGAAAGAGATCACAAACACCACTGGGGGGAGAAGAATGGCTGGCTAGTGTTGGTGTGCGGGGGGAGGGAGCATTACTGGGGTGGGAGTAGCATGCACCCTGCTCTGCATGCCCTGAGATGTGGCAATGCCTTCTTATGCAGCTTCAAGCACCAGAAGAGCTGGGCCTTTGAATACAGAAATGGTAATTCAGGTACAGGGATGCCCCGGTATCTGCTGGGGTTCAGTTCCGGACACCCCTGTGGATACCTGAAACCGTAGCTACTGGGGACGCCTTTTTAAAGACAGGGGAACATCATTGGTTTTGCTGCAACAAGGTAAAAAAGAGTTTTGTTTAATGTCCCCCTATCTTTTTAATAGGAATCCCAATATTCATGGTATCCATGGATAACTGAAACAATGGATACTGAATCAGTGGATACTGGGGCATCCTGTACTTCCTCGGAACCAATACAAATTTGAACAGTTGATAGTGCAGGCATTGCAGTAATGGAGAGCCATGAAGTTCTAGTCTGAGTGCACTCCTAAGAGTGAAGCTGATTGGCCATACTCTCCTAGAGTTTTGTTCCCCCCTTCCTTTCCATAGTTAAGAGGCTAGCAAGGAAACAGTATGATTTTTCAGTCCTGGAAAGAATCTGCTGCGGCTGCCTGCTATATCTATCTACAAGAAAGTCTGGGAGGAGGGAGAGTTTTCTAGGACTATGCATCTGTATGTTTATGTGGAGAGGCAGTGCCTATAATTTCATGGGACAGGGCAGTGTGTGTGTGTAGGGGCTTTCCCCACCTGTATGTGCGTGTTCTAATCTTTTACCAATCCTGAAGTGCTCCTGAAGCTAAATATTTGTTGTTATTCAGACACTAAGTCGTATCCGACTCTTCACGGATGGACCCATGGACCACAGCACGCCAGGCCTTCCTGTCCTCCACTAGCTTCCGGAGTTCGCCCAATTTCATGTTCATTGCTTCGGTGACACTATCTAACCATCTCATCCTCGGCCGCCCCCTTCTCCTTTTGCCTTCCATCTTTCCCAGCATGCGGGTCTTTTCTAAAGAGTCCTCTCTTCTCATGAGGTGGCCAAAGTACTTGAGCTTCAGCTTCAGAATTTGTCCTTCCAGGGAGCAATCCGGTTTGACTTCCTGGAGGACTGACCGATTGGATCTCCTTGCAGTCCAGGAGACTCGCAGGAGTCTTCTCCAACACCATAATTCGAAAGCATCTATTCTTCGGCGCTCTACCTTTCCTATGGTCCAGCTCTCACGGCCATACACTGCTACTGGGAAAACCATAGCTTTGACTATGCGAACCTTTGTTGGCAGGGTGATATCTTGGCTTTTGATTAAGTTGTCTAGGTTTGCCATAGCTTTTCTCCCAAGAAGTAAACGTCTTTTAATTTCATGGCTGCAGTCACCATCTGCGGTGATCTTGGAGCCCAGGAAAATAAAGTCTGTCACTGCTTCCATTTCTTCCCCTTCTATTTGCCAGGAAGTGATGGGAGTGGTGGCCATGATCTTAGTTTTTTTAATGTTGAGCTTCAATCCAATTTTGGCACTTTCCTCTTTCACCCTCATCAGAAGGTTCTTTAGGTCTTCCTCACTTTCTGCCATTAGAGTGAGATTCACACCATCTTGCCCCACAAGTAAGCAGCACCCTCTCCACTGTGGGTGAGTTTAAAAGGAGTCAGTGTTGCTTGTAGCATACCTATAACAGGTGCTACTGTGTTGGTACTCTAGTCTGAGTCTACTTTTGGAACATGTCTGGGAACTCAGTGTTAAACAAGATAACTGTGGCTCCAAAAAAGGCTAATATCTATTCAAAACCAGTTTAATTCAGCTCAAGTTTGCAAACACACACACACACACACACACACACACACACACACACACACACACA
>JAJKFI010000013.1:1593360-1605181 GCA_029204185.1 Lerista edwardsae | reverse complement strand
AGAGAGAGAGAGAGAGAGAGAGAGAGAGAGAGAGAGAGACTGCTTAGAAAGAAATGGTAGAATAAATTACAAAGGAGTTTACTTCATTCATATTATGGACTGCCGTCCAAGATATGTCTTTAAGGTACTATAAGACTGTTACTTTTGTTGCATCAAGCTAACATGGCTATCCTTCAGCTGAGTCTAATAAGAAAAAAAATCACTGCAGTTTGCATATACTGGGTGAACTGACATTTTGTGATTCTATCACATGACAGTTAATGTGATATGTCTCTTTGTGCATTAACTAAAGGAAAATTTGAAGAGGACAAAAATAGCAAGGGGAAGAGAGGCCTCATTTTTCTGGTTCACCCCTAAAATATTCTGGTTCCTGTACTGTTTGGGATTGTTTCTACTGTACTTTTACTGTACTTCTGACCTATTCTCTTTTCTTAGCTTCTGCTGTCCACATCATTCACACTTTATGGTGAACACTCAGCCCTGGCTTAAATCAATCTAGTTCAGAGTGCAGTGGTGCCCTCCTTTTACACATGAGCAACCCCTAACATTGCAGAAATGTTATTTTTAAGGGACAGAAAGAAAAATTGAAGGCGCTTAACAAAAAAGTTGTTTTTCCCCTTTCCGTAATAGGTAACTGATCTGAGCCCCCAAGGTACAGTCGCTGAGATGTGTCTGTCCTCATTTCTTTGCCACCTAATTGTGGGATTTATCTTCACCTGATTAAAACACAGTGTTTGTTAAACACCATTAAGGAGTTAAGATCTATAAATAAAGGTGAGTTCCTCCCCAGTGGTCACTTCCCAATTGTTTTCAGGATGGACTTTTGTGCTAAATGCAACAATCAAGACCCAAGCTCACCTGGGATGGATTTTTGGCCGCTTGTGAAAGAAGGAGAAAGGAACACAGCAAAAAAAGTAATCTCTATTCCGATAACTGCAAGAAATTTATTTAGCTTTAAGGCTTGCTCTTGCCTGGGTGAGCATTTTAAGAGGTGCATGCCGAATTTCATTTCAAAGAGGGATAAATAGAAGACATTCACCCTGCCAATTCTTAAGAACAAGCCAAATTAAAGCAGGCTAAATTATTCATTTAAGTCATTTTTTGGAAATGCCTTGGTAATTTCAGACTGAAATTATATGCCATATCCCAATTGCTAGATGTAACAAAGTAGCCAGACCAGAAAAACCACAATAAAATGGTGGTAAGTTGTCCTGATGCTTTTGTGGTTTCATAAAAGTTCGACCAAGTTAAGATCAGTACTATAGTATGTTTATTCTCGCATGAAAGTAATTGTATTACTGTAATAAAGAGTAAAGAACTGGACAAAAAAAGCAACCTAGGATCTCTCTCTCTCTCTCTCTCTCTCTCTCTCACACACACACACACACACACACACACACACACTTCGGTCTGCAGAATACAGACTATGGCATCCAAGGCATTCCTCTCCAAATCACCTCTATGGGAAAAATTATTTGTGTGTTTTTCAAATATATAGGATTATCCTCTTGTAAACACCATAAACAATTATCTTCTTGTTACCGTTTATACACTGCACACACCAGCAGAGAGCATATTCCAACACAAATTAGGCACTTTTAGGCTGCATTGATTTCAACAGGATTTCAAAAGTATAAAACAAAGGAAGATCACATAGGCCAACACACATTTTGCACACATTTGCTAAAAGATAAACTTATTCCTAAATTTATTTGAGGTGCTGATTCAAAAAATGGCATAAATGTTGCCCTATCACATCTACTTTTGGAGCTACAGCATAGCCTTGTTAGTGAATGGTTCAAACAGCTTCCTCATGAGGAAGCTTACACCATGGCTTTCTCACAAGGAAGCTGCTTGAACCATTCACTGCCTATGCCATATCTCCTAAACTACAAGTGATAGGGCAAAACTGATGCCATTTTTTTTTTGAATCAGCACCCCTAATTCATATAAAACCACCATAAATTTTTGGGAAAAGTTTTTTTGACCCTTAATTTCAAAGGCCTATGTCATTTATTAAAAACTGTAATCAATTATAAAAATCATTCATGACATCATGTTGTAAAATGAGCAACCTCCCAACTATTAGCGTCTTAATGCTGATGAAATAACACTAGAGTGACAAATTAAATCACTCCACCCATATATATAAAAATTAATTTTAACCACTTCACTGGAAGTGAATTATGAAAGGTAAACATGCAGGACAAACAGCTGCAGGATTAATGCCTGCATTAAACAAACGAAACTTCAAATTCAGTTGAAGTACCCATCACCCTGAAGCTAGTTGTTCCCTTGGGGGTAATATAGTTAATACTCCATGTTCAGACATACATGAAATAAAAGACACCCCAATACATAATACAGCCGAAGTCAGCTGCTTCTCTGATGGGAACAGGGAAGCCGCTTATCAGCCAGCAAGAAGACAAATGGGTGGCCAGAAAGAAGGACTAAATCTAGAAAGATCCATCTGTACGTGTGTAGTTCTTGCAAGATAGAACATTTCTGTAAAAACTGTAAAAACCTTCGGGTTTCTGAATAAAGTCTGCCTATGTAAACTGCCTTGAGTTAGAGAAATCTGGTGACCTAAGAAAGGCGGTGTATAAATACAAGTATTATTATTATTATTATTATTATTATTATTATTATTATTATTATTATTATTAGTAGTAGTAGTAGTAGTAGTAGTAGTAGTAGTAGTACATAGATTCTTGGATGATAATAGTAAGAATAACTAATAAGCAACTCCAAGTTTAGCCTTATACATAGTTTAAGTCTTTGACACAGCCACAGTGGGTCTAAAGCATTTCAAACATTTGGCAATTATATTCATAGATGGAATCACAACCACCTTCCAAAGCATGTGGAAAAAAAATATGATACGTCTAAAGCTAGAAAAAGCATCACTTTTCATGCCTTGTAGTTCTTGGGGCTCCTGCACTGTTGATATGAAATATGAAATATTAGAAGGTAGGTATAGTGAGGTCTAGGATATGCAGGATGTATCCTTTAGAACAAATGCTATTGTTTGTCATCACCAGCTTGTCAAAAAAATATCATTGAAATGTTGCTGGTATGTTTAACACACAGCTGTACTTTCAGATCTCGCATTCCATTTACTGTAATTTAAGAGAAAAAACCACATTTTACAGTCTATGCTGTTCATGTTTTTAAAAAAAGGGAAAAGAAAAGAAAGACACCAGCAGTGTAATATAACCCAACGAAGACAATTAGTTTGCTAGAATAAATCAGTAAGAAAATAAGACAGCAAATATACTGCTTAAGCCGCATTCATCTTTAAAAATGTCTTCTCACATTTCAAGATTGACACAGAAGCATCCAAACACGTACTAATCAGCATTATCTGAAAATCAGTGGTAGTGTTTTGAAATGGTGCTCTTAGAAGTTTCAATGTGTAAAGTATTCCCGCGAAGTTGCCTCTAAATTTTGCACCATGATGACTGATCACTTCAACCACATTCTGGCCAGTTGCGCTATGTGTGTTAAATAATACGTACACCTGAGACTGCCTGACACAAAAATTGTATGAAGCAACAGACCATTTAATTTGTTCACCATGTGCACTTTTAAAAACTTTACATTTCCTCAAAAAGGAGTATATCAATCTTTAATAATAAAAGTTTAGTTGGGGAACATAGCAAATCTGTATACCAGAAATAATATCCTTCTGAGGCCTTTCCCTAGGCTCAAGTATTTAATTTCACACTCAAACGCATACTT
This sequence comes from Lerista edwardsae, assembly GCA_029204185.1. Classification (NCBI taxonomy): domain Eukaryota; kingdom Metazoa; phylum Chordata; class Lepidosauria; order Squamata; family Scincidae; genus Lerista; species Lerista edwardsae. Next base: position 1,601,440 of record JAJKFI010000013.1, on the reverse strand, counting down.
AATATGTATACAGTGCACAAACTTTTCTTGAGACTGTAAATCAATTGACAGTTTGTAATAATGCCTAACTATAGATACTATTTTTTTATTATTTAAAAAAATGCACTCTCTGCATCACATTATCAAACTGGACTACACCAAGCTCAATCTTCATTTAGGCTTTCACCAAAAAATAAATGAATAAAATGATTACGCTATTAATGGATGAAAATATTGGACTCCAAGGTGAAATTGCATTCACTGTTTCCATTATGCACATTTCCATTATTTGAAGATTTACACGTCTGCTTAAAAAAACAACAACCCTCACAAACAGTTTTATATGGGCAAAGTGCCTTCCACTTGCAATGGTAATTGTTATTTTAATGGGCAACTTTGTTCTCCCTTGGTGCGCCAGTGTGGCAAGTACAAAACATTGCTTGCATCAAGACTTTGAAGCAGATGTAAAGTGATGTTTGATACTACGTTACAGGATCAACAACATTTGTCATATGCTCCTTTAAAATAACTGTGCTGTTACTAAAATCTCAATTAATGTGAGTGATCAGAAGTTTCAAAGTAGTTCACCCAGAAAATATAAAACAGGAGCAATAATGAAAACATTATGTGCACTGATCTCTTTAAAGTCAAGAACAAAAAGAATAATGTAACAGATTGATTTTTTTTCCTTCTAAAAAAAAAAACCTAGGCTATTCACTCCCCCAAAATAAACATTTTTCTCATCTTTGATGGATTATTCATAGTTTTCACGCATGCTTGAAACTCTTTTCCCCTTATGTCTACATTATGCTCTTATCACATAATAAAATAACTGCAGCAACGTGGATGAAACGCAACACAATGAATAAAGACAGAGGGACAGAATCAATATTCACCAATTTAAGATAACACAAGAGGTTCCTGAAAACTCAGTTTAACCCGCAGAAAAAGTCCAACGTTGCGCGCCACAATTATCCAGAACAGCCTTTGACTTTAAAAAAAAAAATAACACACCAAAGCTTTGCATAGTATCCCAAAGGCGATGCCCTAAGCAAGAGCGGACGAACCTTCCAAATTCCCAAGCAAATGGATGCATATGAAAATTAATATGTGCCCCGTCATTGGATCGTAAACAAACCAAATACGGGGGGGGGGAGGTAGAGAAGAGAAAAATCCTTAGATGCATCAATCACTTCTCTATCCGCACTGATAGAGGAAATATTTGGAGCCTCCCCCCAAATTCACCGGGGAGGGGGAAAGCAGCAGTTAAGTTGGACGGGAAATATTCTGAATGCTTAAAGTTACCGGGAGGGAGTAAAACGGTTGGATAAATAAAATGCACGAAGCGAATCTTTTTCTCCAGATAAAGTGTTTTGGGGAGGGGGGTTCACTAACTGTTTGGGAGAAGATGTAACCTTCCCATCAGACCTAAGAGAACAGCGATCAATCTGAAGACAACTTACTCCCCCCCCCCGCAAAAAAATACCCCCAAACCTCTGTAGTGCCCCAGCGGGGAGGTTCAAGGACAACTCCGCTTGGGAATGCCTCTTGCTAGGCAAAAGCGCGGCTCCAAGTCCCCGGCGCTGGGACAAGTGCGCTCGGGGTTGCCAAGTGCGCAAGGCGTCGCTAGCCCTCGCCCGGCGCCGCTTCGCAAAATCAAGGACCCAAGGAGGAACCGTGTCTGTGTGCGGGGGGGGGGGAAGGTTGCTGTCCCGTCCACTCACCGCAGGCTGCTGCACAGTGTCTGGCGCCGCCGGGCTCCCCGTCCCCGCAGCCGCCCGCGCGCGAGGAGAGCGAGCCTGCGGTTGAGAGCGGCAGCTGCCGTCCGGCTGGAAAGTCCGCACCCGCCGGTGAGCGCACGATTTGCTTCCCTTCAGAAATGTGCCCTCCAAACTCCTCGCGCGGTCCCAGTGAGCATGTGCGCGGGCTCTGCACATGCCCATTCAGGAGCAGGATGTTGCCGCTTTGCCCTTACCTTGCCCTTTACCTAAAGTTCAGCAGCTTTTGCGGCCACAATCAAAAGTCTCCGAGTGGGTGAGAGAGGATCGGGGAGGAGTGCGTGTGCGTACAAGAAAAGAGCGGGTGAGTGTGCAAGAAGGGAGGGGCGGGAGGAAGAGGAATACAGAGGCACCAGTGATTTGCAATATTCTAATCAAGGCTTTCGGGGCGGAGGGACAATATCTAAACTCGACTGCTTGCTAACTGAGCATCTCCTGTTACCCTGCCTGTGATGAACTTCAAGGAGCGTGATCTTCATGATTACGTGGACAATATGCACGATCGTCAAATACAAGTCTGCCAATTGACTGCGAATGCACTGGCTTTCTCAGGACTCATTGTTCAGATTTTGTTTTGTTTTGGTGTAGCTTAACTATCATCTTCTTTTTTTGATCCTATGCGTGGCTCACTTCCTTGAAAGTAAACTAAACTTCATTCATTTCAATGAAACTGGCCCATCTTGGACTCACCTTGGTCTGCAGGTGGCAAAGGCACCCAGGACGAGGCAGCATCACCCCACCTGCACTGGATCAATGATGGTGATGGCACATGTCAGGGCAGGACGCAGACCATGGCAGCACACAGCAAGGCCACATCGGAGCAGGCTGGGGAGGCCAATATGCAGCTGCCTGGCTTGGCCCAGCCAAACCCTGCACAGTCCAAGGGAGCCTGATGAGCTCCTGGTCCTGCCCAGGTGCACCCTCGCGCCCTGCCTTCAAGTGTGACCCAAGCAGTGATGAGCAAGGGGTGGGGCTTGGCAGCCCAAGAAATACAAGAGCAGCCTGCCTGCAAGGTGGGGCCACATGTATCACAGCATCCTCTCTCAGCAGGAGAAGGGAGTGGAGATAAATGAGGAGGAAGCAAAGGAGCAGGGACCAGAAGGAGCAGGGCAGCAAGAGTCAACAGGATATTTCAGAGCAGGTGCCTGTGATGAGGGGAGGCAAGCTGACAGCTAAGGCCCCAAGAAACACAGAGCAGCCGGCCCAGGCTTATCTTTTTAATAAACGTCCCAGTATCCATGATATCTGTGGATAACTGAAACTGTGGATACCGAATCAGTGGATACCAGGGCAGGCCCCCGTTTCCATCTGGGCAACCCAAGGGGCCCCGGAGCACTGCTTAGTTCCAACTAACAACATGATTCTAATTTATGTTTATTTGCAAGTCAGTTCCACTGAGTGCTCTGGACTTATGCCCTAGCTAGTAAGTACATGCAGGATTGTAACTTTCATATTTTCAGAATCAACTATGGGCCCAGTCTTATTCGTCTAGGAGGTGTGGACGATGATGGTTGAGCTGCTGGTACGGCCTGAAGCTAAGCAGGAGAATCTGTGGATGGGAGACAAAATGCCAGGCTGGGACAAGCTGCAGTAACTGTTGTGGCAGAACAGAGTAACTGTGAGCTGATTAGCCAGTGCAGGAATGTTGTAAGTAAGGCCAGCTGGCAAAAGAACACAGTCCAACCTTGAAGACCAGGCTGGACTTAAGATCATCTGCTGAAGCTCGATATCACATGGCAAGAGGAGAGAACTACACTGTGAGGGCTACCTCTGCGACTGAGGATTACGTGAATCACAGAATACTGTATATTTGTTAAAAAAAACCTATTGAAAAATGGTGGTTTAGACTAGCCTGCCCATGTAAGCCACCTTGGGCATTTGCTTTGGCAAAGGAAAGGTGGGGTATAAATTCTTCAAAATAAATAAATAAAATAAATAAATCTTTCAAGTACCAGTGCAGCCGCATTGCATCCCCGAGGTAAGGGAACACATGTTACTTTACCTAGAGAAGACCTCCATGCAGTGATGTCATGTAGGGGGAACGCGGGGGAACTCAGTTCCACTTGTTAAAATTAGGGCTGACTCCGCCCACTTCACTCCGCGGCACTTCCCCCCTCCCCCCTCCCGATTCCTCTGCAAAGAGATTTTCTTCTTGGTTGGCCGGCACTCAGAGGGTTAAAGGGAGCAACTCCGGATTCCTAGAGGGGTGAAGGGGGAAGGGCTGCAGTGGGGGAGTCCCGTCCTGCACAGCCCCCTTCCTCGCTCCCTCCAGCCACACACGTGGAGTCAGCAGCCGCTCTGATGAGTCTGCAGCCCACTGGGGAGAAGGGGCGTCCTGGGGGTGCAGTGGCGAATCAAGGGGGCCCCCAGAGGGGAGCTGGGACTTTTTGAAGCTGCCCTCCTGACGTGCAGGCATAAGCCGGCATTGGTGTGGGGAAGCGCCCAAGGGTGCCGTCTGGAGTGGTGCCGCCCCTCAGCCCCTTCCACAGGTTCCAGCCTCATTCTGCTCAGCCAGCCTCGGCTTCGAGGCTGCTGCCCCCGTGCTAATTTTCAACTTCCCTGGCAATTTTGAATAACTTCACCTCGCCTAGCCGCGAAGACCAAGGAAAGGCTTTCGCCGCTGTCTCTCCAGTCCAGAGCGTTTCACTGGCGCTCTGGGTGTGAGGCTTCTTTGGGAGACTGTCCCCATTGCTATTGGAGCTGCAATTGGGGTGGGGGGGAATTCTTCGCTTTCTGTTCTGTAGGCGTCAGGTGCTGTACAGAACCGGCTGGCTCTGCCCACTCGTCGCTGATGTCGTCGCTGGCTAGGAACCAGCCGTGGGTAGACCTGGGCTCCGCCAGCCTCCGGAGCCCAGGTCTACCCATAGGAACCAGCCGCGGGTAGACCTGGGCTCGGCCAGCCTCCAGCTTATGACATCACTTCCAGTGGGCGGGTCCTGATATGTGCCAATCAAAAGTGAGTTCCTGTTCTTAAATCATTTAGATGCCACCACTGCCTCCATTACTTCTCCCCCACTGTGGGATGCAGTGCTCATCCTGTTGGCAGCAGGGATGTGTGGGGTGGGGGCCGCAGGTGAGGCGGAACCACCCCACTGGGCTCCTTTGAAAAGCGCTGCTGCTGCCACTGTGTGAGGTACACAAGCACGCACAACCCATAAGCCCTGAACAGCCACTGGAGCACACAGGTTGTGTGCTTCTGTGCTCACAGCTGCTGCCACAGTGCTTTTTGAAGGACTCCAGTGGGGTTGTTCTATTTTGCCTGTGGCCCCACAACCTATCCTTGGTTGGCAGGGCTGCATCAGGGCTAGATAGTTGGTAAGGATTGGTTCCTATGAGATTTGGCAATAGCTGTCATTTTTTTTTACCAGGTGGGTAAGTGAACTGTATATTAAGCTTTAGTAATGTCTCTTAAAGGGATGTGGGGGCGCTGCGGGTTAAACCGCTGTTCTGCTGAGCTTTCTGACCGGAAGGTTGGAAGTTCAAGACCACGCAACGGAGTGAGCTACTGTTGCTTGTCCCAGCTCCTGCCAACCTAGCAGTTCAAAAGCACATAAAAATGCGAGTAGATAAATAGGGACCACTTCAGTGGGAAGGTAACGGCGTTCCATGCGCTATGGCATATAGTCATGCTGGCCACATGACCACGGAAGCTTGTCCTTGGACAAACGCCAGCTCTACAGGCTCAGAAATGGAGATGAGCACCACTTCCTACAGTCGGTCATGACTAGACCATTCGGTCGTGGGGAAACCTTTACCTTTAATGTCTCTTAAGGAAAGAGCACTGTAAATAAATACGTATAAAAAGAGAACCTTTTTCAAATAATCAAATAAAATGAAATCAAATAAAATGGAATACTATGCTTTTTGATTATTATTTTTTAGATGCCAGTATTATGACATTGGTTTCTGAAAGTGGATATTCACTTTATATGTCTGAAATGGTTTTTGAGATGTATGTTTGCCTGTTGTGAGCGATCTTGAGGATCGATTGTGAACCCAAATGCAGAGAGAGATTTCAAATAAATGAATGATCCAGTTAAAGAAACTGGCTGATTAAACATATAGAGTAAGAGCAGAATGTTCAGGGGTTCAGGTGAACCCCCAGTGTGCAATCCCACAGGTGACTCCCACTATTAATGCCCACTAGTTATAAAGGATAGAGTAACTTACCTCCCCTTCAGGCATTTGCCCAGGTCCAATGTCTAAAGCTTCACAGGGAATTGCAGGAGTCGGTGCAAGGGCCAAGAACATGGAATAGCATGATTAAGTATGGTAGGGAAATAAATGTACCCATGGAAGTTGCATCACTTCCCATGTTATTTATCACATGTATTTAAGCATCCTTGCCAACCTTTGCTGCCATTTAATCCCAGCCATTTAATAAACATCTTGTATTTTTACTGTTTTATCTCCCTGGTCTGCATTTATGTGCAGGTTACCAGGTCCCCAAATCAACATTATTGCTGACTGATTTTTATTGCTCCTTGATAATTAGAAAGGGAGACTTTCCCAAAGCCCAGAGTGGCTTCCTTCTGTGTGGGCTCTCTTGCTTTGGCTGTTTGGAGCAAGAATGCTTACTCCATCTCCCAGTTTAGTCCAGTTAAAAGGATGAAGCAAGAGACAAGTCACCAACCACTAGGAACTGTGCCTATCCTGCTTTCTGGCTACCCTGGGGGTTAATTGAGTAAACATGAGATTTGCTCAATCAATAGGTTGCATCTTCAAACCTTTGCAAGTGATTAGCAATCCTTGGCCCAATCCTATGTGGATCATTGCACTACCAGAGCTCGCAAAGGCCTAGTAAAGGATGCAGGGTCCTTTATGGCAGTTGCAAAAGGGTGCAGGAGGGAGGCAGAACAGGGTGGGGAGGGGTAGAATGGGTCAGAGGCTGGAATTGGGAGGAGGCAGTGGTGAAATTCAGCCAGTTCTCACCTATTCTGCAGAGCCGGTTGCTAATTTTAGGTAGGGAGAGGGAAGAAAGGTAGTGGCTGCCCTGAAGGACATAGAACCGGTTGTTAATTTATTTGAATCCCACCACTGGGAGGAGGGCTGATTAAGCTGGGAAGGGGGCAGTATTGGTAGGGGTAGGGTTTTTTTTGGTGATATTTGTTTTCCAAAATTTATGGATTAAAATAGCAAATTGCAGTGTTATGTGTTTTTATCCAAATTGTTATTGCAAATTGTACAAAGCGCAATAAATGAGGGTGAATGGTCCTACAAAGGCAAGCAATCACTGGCACACACATACCAGCCTGAAATAACCTGCTCAAAAATTCTACACTCTGATTGCTGCTTGGAGCGTCAAGAAACGGCTACTTATTACTTCTACATCCCATTAAAGTCGCCCCAGCATCCACTGTGAACTATGAACATGCGTGTTCATGCAAGTTCAAGCAAGCTTCCTCTTGTTTCTGCCACTCCTTCTCCTGAACCCTTACTGAAAACTATTTGTGGATTCCTCAAAACTGTGTTAGAAATAAAGAAGTGGTGTTATTTTTGTGAAATTGATCTACATTTGTGTCAAACTGTCAAAAATAAGCAAAAGCAGTGTTTTTCACGTTTTGACCGAAATTTCATTTTATGTAGCATTTTCAGCAGAAATTCTAATTATTTAGCGTTCTGTGTTGATCACTGAAAAAAACCACCCCTCAGTATTGTTAGTGGCAAGTACCACTATTGTGTCCTTCTTCCCACCCTCCTGGGTTCATTTGGACTTGCACCAGCTGGCAAAATTCATAATCGTTTCAATGGACAGCAAAGGGTTACCCCTGGGCAGGAGAACATTTGTTCCCTTACCTGGGGTGAGACTTCTGGGACTATCCCCGGATCTGCAGTGCATACTAGGGTGATGAGGCTGAATTGGCAAGGGAGGGGGGAAGGAAGATTTAGGTTGGATTTGCCTGAGAAAGAAACTTGCACATGTCCCAACAGGATACATCTTTAAAATATCATCCCCTTCTGTGTGTAAGAGAAATACCAGAAACTTCACATATCAGTCTAAAATGCCTAAATCATGTTTCCTATGTATGTGTGAGGATAGCATCCAACCTGTGCATTCATATGTACCATCCAATTATGACAATAAAGATAACATTCCAGCAATAACATTCCAACCACCACAACAAACAGATGCGACTATTGGACAGCAATATCCAATTGTGTAGTACAAGGATAGCAACCATCTGATATACGTGAGCTACTTAACGAAATAACTAATTGGTAAAGATTCCTACTCCCACCCCAAAATTTAACTGCAGGGATTCTTTCCACGGAGCAACACACACACACACACACACACACACACACACACACACACACACACA
>JAJKFI010000013.1:1549814-1593350 GCA_029204185.1 Lerista edwardsae | reverse complement strand
ACACACACACACACACACACACACACACACACACACACACACACACATGCAGCAGCAGCAGCAGATGATAATAAAAACAGCTCTCACGGTCCTGGTGTCTCCCCCCTCCCCATATTTAAGTGTAGAAAAAAAATTGCCAGAACAAGGGAGCAGGCTGCGAGCTACCAGTAACCACCCCAAGAGCCACTAGTGGCTCGCGAGCCCCACGTTGCCTACCCCTGGTGTAGTAGGTGTGTTGAGAACATGCTCAGATCCATCCTTAATATTGATAATCATGTCTTCCAGCTGTTAAATATGTTGGACCAGGTCTGCAGACAGAAACATTAACCTAAGGGCTCACTGGAATGCCATATTAAGTTAGTGTGATATAGCAAAACCCTAAATATAAATCTTATCTGTCTAAAGTTATTTAGTTTTTTGATGTATTGACTCAGGGAGCTGGTGAACTCCCTATGTGGGTGAAGCCCTTACACACTCTTGCTCTGGCTGTGACTCTGTTTCAGACTTTGTAGGAATTGTCCCAAGATGGTGATGATTCTGTATGGTGTTATGTTCTTTTATTTCCTATCTAAGGAACATCGACTTGTCTGAGGAGACATGAGCCTATGGCAAATATTTCCCTTGGAGGAAACATAAGGATAATGTCTCAAGGAATCATATGGAAGGCTGTTTTTCAGGAAACTGAGAGCCTTTAGAAAAGTGTTAGAATTCAAGCTTTTAATATACTGCAACACACATTTCAATCTCTAACAGTGCAATACAAAAGTTCTTGTAATAGGACAGCTGGTTTTGCTATTGGTTTTTATCCCTCGAAAAAAACTGAATGCCAAATATATCCAATAAAGAGAGACAGCACAGCCAGCACAGTCCAGCATTAGTTAAGAGGCAGCCAGCATTATTCTTTTCATGAAATGCTTCCTGGCACAGGATTAATCCCATGGATTCTCAAAAGATGTTGGTTGTTCATATACAGTGAAGTACGGTGGATTGTAATATACAGCTGTCAGATTCCAAGTGCAGATACCACTGGGCGTGTATGTGTGTGTATAATGCTATATATGTTGGTCAAAAATCTTAGGAAAAGAGTAAGGTGAGATGAGTTTTGCTTTCATGCTCAGACACCAATATGTATGTATGTGTGTGTAGGTGTCTGAACACAAAAGCAAAACTCACCCCACCTTACTCTTTTCATAAGATTTTTGACTTACCACTGAATTTTAGCTTTTATTTCAGAGCACAATCCTAACCTGGACTTAGGCCAGCACAATTGGGCCAGCAAAGTTTGGCCAGCACAAGGGCCACCGTAAAGCACATTTGGACCATTCTCTGTGTCAGGGAGGGTGGCGCATGACTGTTTGCTGGCCTCTCTGACTCCGAGAGTGGCCCAAACGCACTTTACGATATCCCTTGTGCTGGCCAAATGTTGCTGACCTAACTGTGCTGGCTTAACTCCAGGTTAGGATTGCGTCCTCAATGACCACTTTAGGATTTAAGCAATTCTAGAAAGTTCTGTTTCATTGTAGGCAATTTTATCACTGTATGTTTTGAAAATACATTACTGTATGGCAATGAGCAGCCACAATCCACTCTGACTTCTCATGAATTACTTTGATAAAGCTAGCATCCCCACAGGTCTGTTCACCTTTAATTCTAGACAATGGGATTGTAAATTCACACTCATTAAAATTAATTTTTGTAAGAAAATGACAAGCATCCTCAGAAGAAACCATTGTTGGATCCAACAGCACATTTATAGCTGTGGCATTGATTGCACTTTCAGCCTGTGTAATGTCACTAATACTTGACAGTTGCATAATGCTTTCTGAGACTGCAAAAGCTTAATGTGAATTATCCTGCTGCTGTCCTTACAACAGTCCTGCAAGGGAAGCATTATTATTATTTCCATGCTACAGCTGGGGAACTGAGTGGCCTACTTAAGAGCACTTGGTGAAAATTCATAGTAGATATGGGATTCAAACTGGGAACATCCTGAGACAGTTTAGAGTGCAATCCTAAGCAGCGCTGGAATGGGGGGGCCGAGGGCCCTTGCCATATCCGAGCATCGCTCGGGGAGGCTGGAGCCTCCCCACGGGAGGGGAACATTCGTTCCCTTACTGTAGGGGAGCTCCAGCCTCCCCTATGCGCTCCTTGTATCTGCGCCTGCTAAACAAGCCAGCTGGCTTCAGCCAACGCGAGGGAGGCTCGGTGGGACCGCAATGCGACCGGCACTGCCTGTATGACATAGTGTTGACGCGACGGGCAGCGTTGGATTGTGCTGCCCATTTCTTACAGCCCATTCCGAACCAGGCTGCCTGCAGAGCAATACTGTGGTGCTGAAACAGCTGCTGCTGCATCTCATGCAGAGAGGCAGACAGAGGTCTCCTTGAGGTAAGGGGACATTTGTTCCCTTACCCCGTGCCAAGCCTTGGCAGCCTCTATAGGTGTACTCAAAAGGCATAGCTGCAGTAGCTCGATCGCTGGCACAGAACCAAATAGCCATGTGTAGGGCTTTCAGACCTGAGAAGGGGGTTAGGATGTGGTGGAAGAAGCCTTCTTCACTGACCTTGCCCTTCTCCTACGCCTGAATAGGTTGAATCCTTAGCCTGATCAGTTGAAAGATTCTCAGGGCTACAAAAGACCTCGCAGAGTTGCTGCAACTTGAAAAGACAGTATTGGACTAGATGGACCAATTGTGTGATGGATGGCACAATCCTATACATGTCTACTCAGAAGTAAGCCCTAATGAATTCAATGGGGCGTACTTGCAGGTAAGTGTGTTTAGGATTACAGGTGGAGCATTCTCATCTCCTATTTTCCCATCTGCTGATTTGACTCTGCTGGACCTCAGAAGGGCTCTTTATCAAACAAACACATGCTGTTAATTAAGTGGTTTAAAAAATGTTTAAAAAAGCTTTTCTTACAATGGCAAAGCAGCTACAGCAATGAGATATGCAGCCAATTTCATTAGCTCTGAGATAAGACCTTCTTCCTCATCCCAGGAAGTATGATTAATCACTTTTGTTTTGCATTTTTCATCTTGTCCCAGAGTGAAGGATACTTATCTGAGTCTTCTCAGCTAATGGATACTAATTGCTCTAAGCCCCTGGAGAATGGCTGCAGCCTGTTGCCATTGTAAGAGAAGCTTTTTAAAAGGCTGAATGCTAATTAACAGCATGATTTCATTTAATGCGAGGGTATCCTGGAACGGAACCCTTGGGGATAAAAAGACTCCACCTGTACAACCACAGCATACTGTACCTTAATATATTTATTCAGATGGCTCTAGAACAGTGATTTTCCAACTTTTTCATTTCCTGGCACATTGACAAGGTGCTAAAATTGACAAGGCTCAGCATGGCTGGCAGGTAGTTCTCATCCCCCAATGGTGCTACTAATAAATGTTTGAAGAGATTAGTACATGTATAAATTTACTAATACATTTATGAAGAGAAGGCAATTAGCATTACAAAAAATAATAATTCAGGGCTACAGTTTATGGGGAAAAGAAAGAGGTTCTGATGCTCAGCTAAATGGCCCGCTGATGAATTACATATTTAGTTATGCCTTGTTGTCATTGTGAAAATTTGGGGCTAAATGGTGTCATTACACTCAGTAATTAATTACTTGGAAGCATTTAGGGGTATTTCAGTCATGTGATGTGTCTGATGGGGATTCAAGGTGGTCATAGAGCCATTGCTTGCCAATTTGTACAAAGAAAGAAGCACCTGGATGACTCCAATGGTTGGCGTGGGGCAGTGGTTCCCAACCTGGGGGTCAGGACCACTAAGGCGGTTGTGAACAGATTTTCAGGGGGCTGCAAACAGCTTGGGGCAGCCATCTTAAAATGCTGGGCACCACCATCTTGGAAGCTTCACTTTGGCTAGGGAAGTTCAATAGGGAATGACTTCCCCATTGAACTGCCTCTTCCTCAGTTCTTGTGGCTGCAAGGGAAATTAGCCTTGCCATGGGTTCATCCTGGTATGTGTGTAGGTTTGTGATGAAGTCTCTCCTGGGTCTCTTTCCAAGCAGGCATGTCATGCCTTCCATGTACATGCCTTCATGTACATGCCTTCATCGCTCAGCACACGATGAAGACCCTCCCCCAAACTCCTGCAGCACACCTTCAGACCATTCGCGGCACATCAGTGTACTGCAGGACACTGGTTAAAAATTGTTGCTGAAGAAAGCAAAGCTGTCAAAATTGAAGAGGATGATGGAATTCTTTCCTTCCTGATCCAACAGGTCACAGGTAAAGCACTGGATTAAAATCATCATAATACACTAATCCTTTGTAGCAGACTGCTTATGTCTTCAATCACTGAATCTACATTTCTGCCTTTTCCCTTCAGTAACTTATTTGAAGTGGCAGCCCTCAACAAGTATGTTTTGAGGATTTAAAAGCAGGTTTATGAGCCAGCCATTAACCACCTTGACAAAAGACTACTAAAGTGCACAGAGAGGTAACTAATCCCATGCTAAGGGATCCCAAATACATGGCTGGAGAAAGATGATCAGTTGTCTGCTTCTCTGGCCTGTGTTTGTGTTCACCTTAATGTTTTGTGGACCCTCCTTAGAACCAGTGGACAGGTATGTGGGGTTTTCCCACAGCAGATCCTCCCCAAAGGCCATAATAAAAATGTTCCTGTTTTTCTTTAATAGTTTCCCAGGCTGTGGATGGAAATCACAGCAGAGACTGAGAGAAAGATGGCATCACTAGGGTTTGCTTCACCTGGTGCAGGATGTCAGTGTATCACCCCCATGATGGATCCTATCACATGTGCAACCTAAATGCAGTGGCATCACTAAGGTTTATTTATTTATTTTAATATATAACAGTAAGGTCTCCCAATAAATCAGTAAGCAAAAGTAGCGGCCAATTTGATGACACTTATACCGCTAAACAAGAGTTATTGTATTAGCTCTGATACATGGAAATGAGAGCTTAATCATACTAACAACCTATTGGTTCCATGCTGTGCCATATCAACACCTCATTGGCTCTCAGAATGATCAGTTTCATTGGTCAGTTTTGAGTTAAGGAAGTCCACTTTTTGCTCCATTAGGCAGCTGTGTTTTTCTTTTTCTGGTTTCTTGGTTTGACCTTTGATAGAATACAGATATTTCAATGCATTCTGATGTAAATTCTGCATTGATTAATAAATGATTATGGTATTATTTGAAAATACCAAGATTTTACCATTTGGGGCAGTGGTGGTGTCACCCCCCTGGGTGTGCCCCCCGCACTCTTAGCAATGCCACTGGGAGCACAATCCTAACCTGGAGTTAGGCTGGCACAAGTCAAGCCAGCAAAGTTTGGCCGGCACAAGGGACACCGTAAAGTATGTTTGGACCACTCTCAGAGTAAAGGAGGATGGCACACTTTACAGTGTCCCTTTTGCTGGCCAAACTTTGCTGGCCTAACTGTGCCGGTCTAACTCCAGGTTAGGATTGCACTCTGAGAGAGTAAGAAAGATTTCAAAAAAAGTGACAGAATTAGATTTGCTTTCCCCAGACTTTCAACCCTGCTAGGCTCATTTCCGTAGACCCTACTGCCTCTCATTAAACTTCGGATGCAAGTTGTGCATGAGGTATACATGTGTGAAAGCATTCAAAACTGTCCAACATCATATATTGCCATTACAATATCCTGGATAGGTCATATATCTGCTTCGCTGGTGTTTATTCACTCCTGAAAAAAAGACCAATGCCTTGTGGCCAGCAGCCTCGAAATAACTCTCTGTCTAAAGGACACTTTTGATGCCAAGGAGAGAAATACATAGGGTGAAGAGCCACATGGGGAAAGGATTAGGCTCACAGACTCCCAGTGTATTTGAGAGGACGCTGGATCAAGTAGCAACTTCACCATTCATTGTGCATTTTTTTTATTTGCAATATTTGTGGTGCAAATTAATTTTTTTAAAATGCAAAATGTAAAGCTGTACAGACAGTTGGATTTTATTTTTATAGCTGTTTCCAAGAAAGTAAAATTACAGGGCTGGAAAGCCCTCTTATTGGCTTCTTATGAAGTGCATAACATCTAGTTTGGAAGAAATCCTCTGTCTTCTCGAATATTAAGCTAATTTAGAAAAAGATAACCACATTGTGTTTATCTAAGTTTGAAACTGTCCGGTTGTTCCATTTGACTTGACCCCAAAATAATAATGGAAATCTGTAAAACACGCTAACATTACATAAAACATATGTATGCCAAATAAAGGTATGAATATGAATACATAAAACATAGAACTTTTTAGAAGCAGTAGAACATAGTAGCGGAGCTGAAAACTGGGAAATTCCTAGTTCACATTTCATCTCTAGCCACAGCATAGCCTGAAGCAAGCCAATATCGCTTACAGCGCAATCCTAAGCTGCACTGGAAAAGCGAGGCCAGTGGGCCTGCACTGTATCCGGCACAGTTGGGGAGCACTGGGGAACCTTTGCCCCATTCATACCTTTGCCCCAGGGAAGGCTCCAGCCTCACCTATGGGTTCCTCAGATCTGCACCTGCTGTATAGCTGAGGAAGCCACACAGCCTGAATTGGGGCCACTCGGCCTGAGGACGGAGGCTTGGATGCAGCCCCACCTCCTCCCAGGCTGGGCCGCCCCGCCAGGCTACTCATCTCTCGCCCAGTTCCTCACTCTCACCCACACACCCTCTGCCCAGGTCCGAGTTCGAGTGGCGTACAAGCGGCTCAGGGTGTCTCGGCCCAGCGCCCTTGGGCTGACACTGCTGCTAGCGTTGGCCCAACAGCACTAGTGCCGACACTAGGGTGCCAGTCAGTGTCCCCGCATTGGCGCTAGTAACATTGGGCCGACGCTGGCATCTAGTGCAGTGATGGCAGACCTATGAGATGCGTGTCAAAGGCGACACACCATGACCTTGTGGCCGACACACCAGCATCCACCACCTCCTGGCAACGACTGTGTTTCATTTATGTGCATTTTGTTTTTTGTCATGAAATTATTTGATGTTTGATATTTCTTTATCGAATCCATAGCATCACACATGATTTGACTGTATTTAAAAAAAACCACACAAATATGTAAGGAATTGTTTCTCTTTCGCTTGGGGGTGAGTGACACGCCAGCAGAGTCAAGTTAGGCATTTTCTGATTGTTTGACACACCAAGCCCAAAAAGTTCACCATCGCTGGCCTAGTGTCAGCCCAAGGGCACCTTAAGGATTGCGGCCTCAGCCTCAGCTCCCATCTGTATAATGGGGGCTAATAATACTAAGCTACTTTTGAGAGTTGTGCTTGGTCTCAGGCGCGTATCTTACCTATAGCACCCCATGGCACGAGCCATGGGGCGCCGGGCAGCGGCAGGGCGCCATTGCGTGCGGTCCGGGAGAGACCACGCGGTTTCTGGCCCTCCCACCTGCCCACGCCTCCCTTACGCTCCAAAATAGAGCGTTTCCAGGGTAAGGGAGGTGTGTCTGCGTGATGCGCGGGGGCGGGGCAATGTGGGGGGGTGCGGTTTCAGCGCCTGCCATGGGGCGCACTGGGGCCTTCGGGCGCGCCTGCTTGGTCTATACATACAGCAGAATGAAATAGTGAAATGGACTGCAGCTCTTCTGATGGCAGAAAAAAAAAATCACATTTTGGAATATTAAAAACCAGCACAGCCTGGAGGAATTCAGGTGGGGCACTTGCTGAAGGTCCACATCCATCAAACCTGGCTGGGCACCCTCCTAATTCTTCAGTACCAATGGAAGCACATAATGGGCCAGCTGGTCAGAGATCAGAGAGTGCTATTGAGGCCCAGCTATTGGCCTTGTATTATGGGTCAGCTGCCCAGTTTCAGCACTAAGCACAGCAGCTAAGAGGTTCTAAGCTGCATCTTGCTTGACAGTTACCTATTTGTAGATATATATATATTTTAAAGAAAACACGTATAATATATTGCTTATAATATATTGCTTTGTCCACCTGGATTCCTGTTCCCCCTAACTGTGCCCAGCTGCCAGGGAAAGATAAAAAGGAATTAGATGGAGACTGCCCATTGAGACTGACCTTTTGCCTTTCCTTAGTCCAGTGGTTCTCAAGCATTTTAGCACTGGGACCCAAAGTTGCGCTTTGCCAGTCACTCAAGTCTCTGTGGATATAATGGTGATGGGGAGCACTGCCTCAAGTAGCAACTTGTTTAACCCTTGATGCACATAGCCTAATCTATCATGTCAGTTTTGTGAACCACCAAAAATCGGGCTGTGACCCATGGACCTACAGTTTGAGAACTACTGCCTTAGTCCATATGTGGCCTAGAGCATGCTATGGGGAGGAAGACCCATGATGCCATGGTGGGCATTGCCCTGGGCTTTGGCCCTTACATTCCAGAACCAATCCTGGATGAAGGAAGGGTGAATTCTTCTTTCCTCTGAATGCAACTGTTGTGGAAAGATCAATTTCATCTTGTTTCGGCAACAACAGGCTCTTAATGTGTCCGCCTTGAGCCCAGGACCATTTTGGAAGCTGAACCCTCCCTTCTCTCCCAAAGCTACCATGGCAAGTGGGGATTCCCATCATTAATTTCACAGTGCCTGCCTCCTCCTGGTTGTTGATATAACCCCATTTATTTACATGAACTTGTTATAAAGAGATGCTACAACTCCTGAATTGTGAATAGATTCCTAGCATGGAGAAGAAAAAGAGATGAAATATTTTCTTGCTTTGCTTTTTACTGTGGTCAAATTTGAAACATTTGTAACTCATAAACAAAATGCATGTTAGCCATTAAAGCTCAAAATTAGGCAGGCAGTAAAAAGTAATCTGAGAGGAGGACTGTAGCTACTGATACTATTGATGCTTTTCGTAAAACATATGGCTCCCAATCATTAACACAACACACCAAAATAAAATCCTGCATCGGAGGGATGTCTGAGCTTTTCATTGCTAACTGATCAAATATGCTCTCTCTTTCTTATGGGTACTTTCACACGGCTAAAATTGCCTCTGGACAAGCTTAAAATGAAACCAGCCCAGGGCCAATTTCATGGTATGTGTGTTCAGTAAATATGTGGCATAATGGCTATCAGGCAGTGGTTGGGCAACAAACTCAGAGGGAACTTTATTATCCCGTCAATATTTTGCCAAGGGTTGACACAGAGAATATCCATGGCAAGCAAATGGCCCTGGTGAATCCAATGGTTTACAAATATTTCCTTCCCACAAATATTTCCTTGCCCCAGGGGGTGGGTGGGTGATGGCATCTGGCCTAGGTGTCTTTAAAAGGGGATTGGACAGATTTCTGGAAGAAAAGTCCATCGTGGGCTACATGCCATGTTGGGTTGTGCAACCTCCTTATGTTAGAAGTAGGCTACTTCAGAACACCAGGTGCAGGGGAGTGGCAGCAAGATGCAGGCATCTTGTTGTCTTGTGTGCTCCCTGAGGTATTTGGTGGGCCACTGTGAGATACAGGAAGCTGGACTAGATGGGCCTTTGGTCTGAACCAGCAGGGCTCTTCTTATGTTCCCCATCCTGCTTTTTCCTCCAGGAAAGGAGACTAATATGTTGTTCTGCTCAGTCCTAATACCTTTAGAATCTTGTGAACAAAGATCAACCAGGACTTGGACTTGAAAGATGTGGGCCATGGAGCCATAGGGCAACCTCATGCAAGCAGTGATGTCATTCAGGGGAAATGGACCAGAACGGGTGTCCCGGATCCTAACGGGCTCCGTGGCTGGTTCCGGGTTCCCGACAAGTGCCAATCAAAAGTGAGTTCCTGTTCCTAAATCATTTGAACGACACCACTGCATGCAAGTCACTTGCTGTGGGATTCAGGAAGGGTAGGTATGTTAGGCTGCAATCCTATACGCCCCTTCCTGTGAGCAATTCCCATTGAATATAATGGTCATACATCTGAGTAGACTTGTATAGGCTTGGGCTGTTGCTGAAAAAAACAACACGGTTTTGTAGCACTTTAAAGACAAACTCATTTATTTCACTCCAAATGTTTTGTGGATTGCAGTTCAATTCATCAGGCGCATAGGCTGGTTCTTCACATGTAATACTGTTATGGTGTTAGGTGCGTACCAGCATAAGAACATAAAAAAAGCCCTGCTGGATCAGGCCAAAGGCCCATCTAGTCCAGCTTCCTGTATCTCACAATGGCCCACCAAGCTTGTATGTGACCCTTAGTTCCCCATAGATAAAGTTCCCCATAGATAAAGTGATGTGCATAGCAGAATTCTTCTTATGTAGTTTTTTTTTAATTCTCATATGATTTGTGCTGGAGCATCCTAGTAAAATTTCCTGATGATTGTTGCCTTTTACCAGCAGAATGCTTCTTGCCGGCAATGTTCGCACTAAAGCTTAATGACAGTACTGGCTCACATTTAGCCTTTGTAAAATGCAATTGGTAAAGGCCTACATTATAAGAATGTTGCAAGGAGAAATGACATAGAAAAAGTCTGCTTCCATGCTGAACCCCAGTGCTAAAATATGCAAGGAACCTACATAACATCTTTGAAACGTTTTAAGTCAAAATGCGCTTTGTTGCAGAAAGTTGTGTAAAAAGATATTACTAACTGAATTCATTTTAAAAGAATTCTTCCCATTCATCAATTGCTTCCTCAGTTGCTTTTATGGATGCTCCCCCTCACTTTTTTCTCCCCACTGGGGCTACTTGCAGAATGTCAATATAATGCAGGTCACAACTATTGAGTACATTACAAGTAGCGGGTTACACTTCAAAACCTTTGGTTCACAGAGCTCAAGACTATTCATCATTTTTATTATTCCAAGGGACTGGGAAGGCTTTAGAAACTTTTCCTAGGAAGCAATGTAGATTCCGAACAGCTGGACATAGTTCCTGCTCATATTACCATCACTTTAATATACAACACACTATTTTGCAGTAAATAAATGTCCAGTAAATCTGGGCATTCTGGAGAGAGAGAGAGAGAGAGAGAGAGAGAGAGAGAGAGAGAGAATTCTCTTGAAGAGATGCTAACAAATATGAAAAAAATAATAATCCAGAATTATAATCCTATCAGCTGATGAAGATTTAGTCGAGAGGATTAATGCCTCCGTTTGCCTGAAGATAAGAGCTGAAGTTCTGAAGGTCACCAGTTCGAGACTACCGGAAGTCTCTGCGAGCGGCAGACCTGTAAATTGTGACTGATTAGCAGCTGAGCTGTCGTCGGCTGCCTTGTGAGAGGGGGAGTTGTGCCGAGACAGCTGCTTCTCTGGTGGGAGCAGGGAAGCCGCTTATCAGCCAGCAAGAAGACAAACGGGTGGTCAGAAAGAAGGACTAAATCCAGAAAGATCCATCTCTATGTGTCTAGTTCTTGCAAGATAGAACGTTTCTGTAAAAATTGTAAAAACCTTCGGGTTTCTGAATAAAGTCTGCCTATGTAAATCGCCTTGAGTTATAGTCGTTAGAGAAATCTGGTGACCTAAGAAAGGCGGTATATAAATACAAGTATTATTATTATTATTTATTAATGCTGATAATGGAAACACTACTTGCCCCCTTATCTCTCTTGCTATTTTCCTTTTGTGTTAACAGTTTGAAATTTTTTTTTAATTGTTTTTAGTTCAGTGCTTTTGCTTGCTGTTAAGGATGTTTCATGCCTGTGCAATTGCTGGCATGGAAGAATGCCAGTTTGCATTCCAGGAGTGTCGCTTGATTATGTCACAATGACAGCACTTCTGGCTTGATTATGTCACTTCTGGCTATTGACATCACTTCCACGTTATTGACATCACTTCCGGTGGGTCCTGACAGAAGTGCCATTTTAAAATGTGGGTCCCAGTCTAACACGCTTGAGAACCCAGTTAATTCACTTTTGTGGTGTGACGGACATCTTATAAAGTGCCACCTGCTCTCTGTGTAGGATCATGGTATGAGATTTGAGAAATGAATGCTGCCAGAGGCGTGCATTGGTAAGGAGAGGAAAACTACATGTGCTTACTGAAAGTTAAATTCAGTTGAACCGATAAGTCTCACTGAATTCAGTGCAATTGACTTTGGAATAAACATGCTAAGGACCAGGCAATACGTCAACCAGAAAGTTCATGCATGGGGCAGAAACTGTTTTCTAGAGTTGAGCTTATAGCATTCATTTTATTTTATTTTATTTTTGCTTTTTGGAAGACCACAATGTTTGTAGATGTTATGGAAAAACAATTCTCTGTTAAAATGCTATTCCCCAAAGTCAGCTTCAGTCTTGACCATTTTCCACAGAGGCGTGCAACTTCTTCCCAAGTTCCTTTCCTCCCTTTGCTCTTAGGATGAACTTTGCTCACGTCCCAGTATCTTTCTCCCTTTGTTTTTAAAAAAGCTTTTCATTTTTTTTCCTGCCAAGCAAAGTAAGTGTTTTTTTCCCTTCCCTCCAGTCTCGTCCTCTGAAAGCAATGAAGCATGTTGAATACAGGCAAGTAATTTGTCCCCTCAGGCTGTCTGTGTCTTTATTAAAAATTACAAGGTAGAAACCAACAGCTAGGCTGAGAGAGAACATATGTTGGAAATGTGAAGTTGGAAGACAATGGGCTGCCGCTAATCCCATTCACTAGGTGCTGATAATGGAAGCACTACTCTCTCTCTCTCTCTCTCTCTCTCTCTCTCTCTCTCTCTCTCTCTCTCTGAAGATCAAATCCTATCTGTCTGTCATTACAAACAATTACACCTTAATCAAGACCAATTTGATTAAAGGATAAGGTTAGATAACAACCTCTTCTGGTAGAAAAAAAGATTTTTAAAAGGGCTTTTCTCTGTGCAGTTCTGTAGAAATGCTGTCTAACACACTTGTCAGTAAATAACATGTTTTCCTTTGGAACCTATCATGACTACAATACCTTGAAAAGATGGAAGGAAGAAGCTAACACTACAGTAAAACTTTGGAGTGGGGGCTGGCACTTAAATCCAGTTTTAATGAGATCATCAGAGCACTAATGCTTGTAGATGTATATACATGTATAGCCATGTCCAAAACAATGTCGTCTTTGTTAAGTGTGAAGATTGGAGTTCTGGGGGGGAGGGGGGGAGGGAGGGAACAGTGTAAACATACACCTGAAAATGTATAAGTTTTTAAAAAACATTTTCTCCCATTATTATCTTAGTACTAACCTGATTGGAGATTGTGATGTGTACAGTGAAAAATGACATTTTGTCTTGAGGTTTCTGAATGATGAAAGCACGATTGAGCAACAGAGACTGGAAACTGTCACTTCAAGTCCTATGAATGGGTTGACATCTATGCTCCCAGTGAAAACAGTTTTTAAAACTTTCAGGATTCTTTCCACAAGGGAATTCTTATACTGGGCATATTTAGGGGTGGGTTTTTTTGTGATGTTTTTTTCCAAAATGTCATGATTAAAATAGCAAATTGCTGTGTTATGCATTTTTATCCAAATTTTTATTAAAAATTGTACACACAGTGCAATAAATAATGGTGAATGGCCCTACAAAGGCATTCCCTACAAAGGAAATGACTTGCTCAAAAGTTCCTGAGCTGCCCTCTAATTGCTGCTTGGAGCATCAAGAAACTGCTGCTTACTACTTCCACATTCCATTAAAGTCACCGCAGCATGCACTGTGAACTATGAACATTTGTGTTCAAACTTCTTCCTGTTTATGCCACTCCTCCTCCTGATCCCTTACTGAAAACTATTTGTGGATTCCTCAAAATGGGGAAGAAACAAAAAAGAAACTAGTCTAGCGTTGCTCTGGAGCTGCTGTTGCTCTTGGATGGTTAACTGGCAGCTCTAGGGATGCTTTTTTATTTCACATCTGATATATTAACATTACAATCCTATCTATGCCTGTTTACTCAGAGGTCTCTGACTCCCAGGAAACATTGCACAGAATTGCAGCCTAATTGTGCCATCTCCTGGGATGCAGAGACCTCGGTTCTGACATTCATACCTTTATTACCTTGAAGATCACTTATGGAGGTTTGTTCTATGTACAGTTGCCAAACTGCTTGGAAGCCTCAGTTGGTGCCTCTGATATTCATGAGACCAATTGTTGGCATACTAATCATTTATTTTACATATTTTTATTCTAGAATTTTATATACTTTAGAGTGCAATCCTCACCTCGAGTTAGGCCAGCACAGTTAGGCCAGCACAAGGGACACCATAAGGTATGTTTGGACCACTCTCGGACTCAAGAGAGGCCAGCATACAGACATACCTCCATCATCCACTTTGGCCGTTTTCTCCATATTCCTCGAGAAGAAAGTCTCTGTCTTTTTTGCAAAGAGTCTCCTGACATGTTGTTTCACATTCTTTTTCGTTGTCCTGCTCATCTTTCTCTATGCAATTATTTTTTAGCCCCTTGGATTTCGTTATTCTCTTCTTCTCGTGATTCCATTCTTTCGGTATGTATGAAAGACGATTGTGATTCTTTGACTCTAGCTGTGGCTAGCTTCCTGTAAGAAGTTCTTAGTAGTACCCCAGTCTCCATTGGTTAGAACTGCCCATGTGTGAGTGCTATGTGTCATATATCTTGTTTTTGTTGCCGTTCTATTTATGTTATTAATGCCAAATAAAGGTTTCAGAATCAGACATACCCCCATCCTCTCTGACTCTGATCGTTGTGTACGGCTGGCACAACAACCACCGTAAAGTGCGTTTGGACCATTCTCGGAGTCAGGGAAGATGGCGCATGTGGCCCAAAAATACTTCAGGGTGATCCCTTTTGCCGGCCAAACTTTGTTGGCCTACCTTGTCCGGGCCTAACTCCAGGTTAGGACTGTGCTCTCAAAATGTGTATGAAACAAATTGTGTATGGATAACCATAGTACAAGCATTTTCTGCAGAATGTTCTGTAACGTTTGACACCTTACTGAGGTCTGAGAAAGAAATTCTGCTGGGATATAGAAGCCGTGTTTCCAATAAGTACTTCAAACATTATTCTTAGCTCACATAAGCCATCAGTGTGTTTACCATCCCTGCATGAAACAGAAGGGAGATTTTCATGCATGTGCACCTTTTAAAGCCTTTGCCAAATGTTTTCACCTCTTCTCCTACTGTGACCTCCATCACTGGATAGAACATGCTGCTTGTACAAGTTGGAGAGCTTTCTTTATGAGTTGCACATAAAATCCACACCTCCGGTCATGCATGAGAAACCACTGAAAAGACTTTGATTCAGCCCAGAAAGCGTTCCAGTTTTGTCTTTTAATGGACAAGGCTCTTAAGGCTGTTTGATTTGCAGGAATTTTGCAGCCTGTGTAATGCCTGGTCCCCACAGATGTTCAAGGAATGGATGACATGCTGTTGGCAATGCTTGGTTACCTACACTAATTACGTAGCCTCTGTTTAAAAAAACCCAAACCATAATTTCCAAATCCTCAGCAGGACGTCTGAGCAAATGGCCGGAGAGCAGTCACATCACTATGGAGGTGTGGGGGTACAGACTGTCCCAGATGACGCCTTCAGGGGGTGACACTAATAGTGGCAAAAATTTGCTGAAACCTTGGTATTTACCAATAATACCATCATGTTATATATCATTCAGTAGGTAACAGTGAAGATTGCAATGAAACAGAATGCATTGAAATATCTGTATTCTGCCAAAGGCTATGGCCAAATAACCAAAAAAGGCAAACACAACTGCCTTATGTAACAAAAAGTAGATTTCCTTAACTTAAAACTGACCAGTGAGACCAACTGTTCCAAGAGCCAACAAGGTGTTGTTATGACACAGCAGGGAACCAATAAGTCAGCTCTCATTTCTATGTATCAGAGATAATGCTAGAACTCTAATTAGGGGTGCAATCCTAAATTGTGCTGGAATGGCGAGGTCGGTGGCCCTGCACCATATCCAGTGCACCTTGGGAACGCTGGGGAGGCTCCAGCCTTCTCATAGGATTCCTCGGATCCTGCTATGTAGCAGGTACAGATCCAAGAAAGCCATGCGGGCCGAATTGGGGCTTCAAGGCCCGGGGCCAGAGCCTGGGATGCTCGTATCACAGATCTCATATCACAGATCACTGCATAAGCTCCCTTCCTAAATGCATTGCAAAAGGTTCTGTGCTGGCTGTTGTATGCTGTATATACTTATTTAGAGTGCAATCCTATACCGCCTTTGCGCTGGCACTGTGCTCTTGCGCCAGCTGAGCGCTGTCGCAAACTTGCCATAAAGCGCGTCTGTGGCAGCGCTATGGCACTGGACTGGCACACACAGCAGCACCGACTGTGCGCCAGTCAAGCATCGGCAGCACTCAGTTGGTGCAGGGCCCTCGAGAGGGCGTTCCAGAGCCATTCCGGGGGCATAACTGGGCGGTGCAGTGGGCAGAGACGGGGGTTGTGACGCAGGATGGCCGTAGTGCCAAATCCTAAACCCCGTCCCCGCCAGGGTGGCCCTGATTCAGGCCGCTCCTGTCCACGTTTCTCTGTGCCTGCTATTTTGCCAGCTCAGATCTCAGCAGGCTCAGAGGGATGACCAGGGCTTACGTAGGTGCAAGGGGAACACCTCCCCTTGTCCTGCACGTTGCTGCTGCCGCCTCCTAATGGGCTTTAGGATATAGCCCTGCTATGTTGGCCATACTATGTCAGCCTTACTTAGGACTGCGCTGTTACTCTGCAAGAATCTCCTGTTGTTTGCCAATTTAAAAGCTGGTGTTTGCTCTTTTGAAATAAAATAGATTAGAAGAACATAATTGTCCGATATAGGCTGTCCCTGTGAAGTGGCAGGCTGTTCATTGCATGGTGTGTTAAAATGTCTATGCACCTATATTTACATGCATATGTGCTGAAATAAAATGCATCTCTCCCCCCCCCCTCCGCACACACACACAATTCTAGAAATGCTGGAATTCTTCAGACTACCATTCTTTGGACTCTGAACAATACAACATTTTAATAAGTCAATCTCAAAGAACAAAACAAGGAAAGTCCCTGGTAAACAAGGTTAGCTAGCACATCTGACATGCTCAGGAGGTAATGGCCCTTTAACAGGAAGTAATGCACACAAGATACTCTTCGCAGAAGCAGTCTGGAATATCAAGCATGAATAGAACATTGTCTTTATTGTTTGAAAAGAAATAAAGCCAAATCTTGTTCTGGTTTGACTGTTTATGGCAAGAACTCCTGGCTGTCTCACTAGTCATGTTAGACTCGCCTTTCATCACCCTTTTTGCAAGTGGGCAAGATTTGCTGCTGCACAACTGTGCATTCCTCCCTCTTCCCTGAATTTAACTGGTGAAATTGAAAAGTAGCCAAGAAAAGTTTGTTTGTCTGGCTCACTATCAGTGTGAAGTTCCCATGAAGACAGAAGGCAACTGCAATGGCCAGTGGCTCACTCTCCACATCAACACCACATTTCCTGTGAGACCTCAGTTTGTCCATACATAAGCACACTTCCCCCTTCTACTTCCCATGCAAGTACATAGGGTGGGAACAATGGAAAAGGGGTGGATGAAGGGTGTCTGCGCAAGCTGAAGGCAAAGCCAGCTTCTCGCCAGGATTTTATTTTTTTTAGAAATCTGCTGCGTCCTACAAAATGGTATGCATAACCCCATGGAGCAGAAACAGAAAGAAACACAGGAAATTTTGGATGAACATGTGTTTTCTTAGGAAGTTTGTGCTTGCTGCTGGAAGATTCTGTGCCAGCTATTGTGAAACACAGCAAAGAAAAAACCCACTCCCCCTCACTCTCCTGTAGCTGGCTTCTCTTTAAACTCAGCCAAATTATTGTGGGCTGTAATCCTCCAAAAGAAACAGCTAAGCCAGCTCGACTTCCAACAATGCCATGTCTACCACAGATAGTGACACTTCATGAATCCTGGTAGCATTTCTTGAACGGTTCCATCCGGATTTCTTAAATAGTGCTGAATTTAAGGAGGATTGGAATCACTTGTGGAGCACAGTTCTACCTTATGCCGGCCTAGTAAGGGCGACATAGCAGGGCCATATCCCCAGGCCCATTCGGAGGCAGCAGCAGCAACATGCAGGACAATGGGAGGTTTTCCTCTTGTACCTGCGTAAGCCTCAGTCACCCCTATGGGCCTGCTCGGATCTGCGCCGGCAAAATAGCAGGCGCAGAGGAACGTTCATGGGAGTGGCCCGAATTGGGGCCGCCATGGCCAGGAACCGACGTTAGGATATGGCTCTATGGCCATCCTGCATCACAACCGCATCATAACCGCCGTCTCTGCCCGCTGCGCCGCCCAGTTATGCCCCCGGAACGCCCTCGCGGAGGCCCTGCGCCAACCGAGTGATGCCGGCATTCAACTGGTGCACAGCTGGTGCTACCGACAGTTGTGCCAGCACCCAAGTGTTGGCGCTGCTACTTGCGCCATCTGAGTGCCATAGCGCTGATGCGGACGCGCTTTACGGCACATTCGCGACAGTGTTCAGCTGGCGCAAGAGCGCAGCGCCGGCACTAAGGGGGGTATAGGGTCTGTGAATGGTACCCCTAACTGTCAGAAGCACATCCTCCTTCACACATGAAATGAAATTGGGGTGCTATTTCCATCTGACTATGGCTATAAGAGGATCAAATATGGGTAACAAGTTGGTTCAGGTGAAAGGGAGCATTGCGTGACCAACGAGCATTAGGATGTGTGTCCTCTATTGTCTTGTAAGTAGCCTGGAAGAAAACGCAAGCATAGTAGATGTCGGAAAGCAACAGCAAAAGAAAGTACATTTGAACTGTTTCTTTTCTTTGAAAGAACAAGAAGAACAGGAAGAGAGAGGGTGGGTTTTCCCCCTTTTTTGCATCTGCCAAAAGTTAAGTCATTACTGATACAAACAGCATCTCAAGTTTCTGTTTGGGTTTAGAAACAATTATGAATTGCAATCGATTGAACTTCTCAACTCTGAACTTCAACCTCCTCCTCTTCCCTGACTGATGCCAAGAGATGACTTTCGTTTTGCTCTTTCTATCACTGGGGGTGGGGAGCAGTAGACAATCTGGGTACCTATCTTAAAATGATTATAAGAACAGCAATAGATATTTCCAAATAATTTGGAACAGCAACACATATTCAGGTGCTATCTTCTTTTTTGGTCCTATCAGCATGGACTTTCAAGCCCAGATCCAAATACACATGGTAAGAATTCAGATTCATGCTGAATAAATATGGAGAAAAATTGAGAGCTCTTTTGCAACTCTTATATCAAATAAGCAGTAAGTATACACTACAATCAGGGATGTGTATATAACTTTCTTTTAAAGGCAAAGGTTTCCCCATGACCGAATGGTCTAGTTGTGACCGACTGTAGGAGGCGGTGCTCATTTCCGTTTCAAAGCCTGTAGAGCTGGCGTTTTGTCCGAGGACAAGCTTCCGTGGTCATGTGGCCGGCATGACTCTACGCCGTAGTGCATGGAACGCCGTTACCTTCCCACCAAAGTGGTCCCTATTTATCTCCTTGCATTTAGGTGCTTTCGAACTGCTAGGTTGGCAGGAGCTGGGACAAGCAATGGGAGCTCACTCCATCACGCAGTCTTGAACTCCCAACCTTCCGGTCGGAAAGCCCAACAGCAGCTGTTTAACCCGCTGTTTAACCCGCTGCGCTACCATGTACCTACTTTCTTTTAACCCCGGTTAGACTTTGCTAGTAGACTGGGAAAGGAAGATTATCTCGTCCTTTGCATAGAAAGATGAGCCCCTCTCTTTCTGCAACAGGAGCCAGCACCAGAGACTGCTAATCTGGCCTAGGACCCTTTGAAAAGTCTGCTGTTGATCTCAGGAGACCATCTCTGTATGCATAGCCTTCATGTAGTAGTGATAGGACCACAGCTTCAACCAAGAGAGCCATTCCATTATTGTCTCCCATCTCCATTCCATGGTGACCATTCCATGATCACCATGAACCTAGTTAAGATCAACGTGAACCCAGTGAGAGGAAATTATCCAGATAGAAGATGGCAATAGTTTGCTATTAGACCCCTGAAGTAAGACCCCTGAAACCCGGAGCAGACTCTAATACAGTAGCATCCTCACACCAAAGGAATTAGCTAGTTAGCTGAAAACTGTACATGAAATGATCACCCATTGTCTACATTTCCAGGCCTTCACTGGCCCCGGAGGGTTATCTGATCACAATGCTTCAATGATAGTGGAAACCACAAACTGAAAAAAAAACCTCACTTATGTGCTCTTATAGGAGCAGCAGCATGTCTGAGTATCAATTAGAGTCAAAAGAACATAAGAACATAAGAAGAGCCCCACTGGATCAAGCCAAAGGCCCATCTAGTCCAACTTCCTGTATCTCGCAGCGGCCCACCAGATGTCTCAGGGAATACACAAGACACGTGCATCTTGTTGCCTCTCCACTGCATCTGGCACTCCGAGGTAGCCTAACTCTAAAGTAAGGAGGCTGCACTAACCATCATGGCCTGTAGCCTGCGATGGACTTTTCCTCCAGAAATCTGTCCAGCCCCCTTTTATAAGAACATAAGAACATAAGAAGAGCCATGCTGGATCAGGCCAAGGGCCCATCTAGTCCAGCTTCCTGAATCTCACAGTGGCCCACCCCAGGTGCCCCAGGGAGGCAGGAGACAACAAGATGCTTGCATCCTGTTACCACTCCCTTACACCCGGTACCTGTAGCCCACCACCTTTGTAAGGAGGTTGCACAATCCATCATTGCCTATAGCCCACAATGGATCTTTCCTCCAGAAATCGGTCTAATCCTCTCTTAAAGACATCAAGACCAGATGCCATCACCACCTCCTGTGGCAAGGAGTTCCACAGATTAACTACCCGCTGGGTAAAAAAGTACTTCCTTTTATCTGTTTTAACTCTCCCAACCCTCAGTTTTAAAAGCATCTAGGGCAGATGCCATCACCACCTCCTGTGGCAAGGAGTTCCACAGATTAATTACCCGCTGGGTAAAAAAGTACTTCCTTTTATCTGTTCTCATTCTCCCAACACTCAATTTTAGTGGATGTCCCTTGGTTCTGGTATTGTGTGAGAGGTAAAAGAACTTCTATCCTGACATCTGAAAGAGTCCCTGACATCTTTCTGGGGGCTTGTTTCTTGAGTTCATAAACACCAGTTTATCGCCTCCCCCCAATTTATGAAGCAACTTGGCAGACGGAGGACAGTTCTCGTGGCTACTACTGCATTGGAAACACAGAAGAGATCCTCATTACCCATTATTGCTGTGCTGGGTGCAGTATATCTGCATTTTAACACAATGCCTGGCAAAATGGATGGCTCCTGCTACTTACTGCTCTGCCACCCAGAACAGATGTTGAGGTTAATAGACTACTATGTACATGCTTTTAACAATGGTAGTCAATGGGGCTTACTCTTGGGTAGGTGTGGATAGGTATGCAGTTTTGGATCTTTGGGGAATTTTTTTTAAACAGATCAGCAACTGCTTAGGAGGGTCATGTGGGTTCCTTGTTTAAAATAAATTTTTAAACTTATTGCAAACTTTTAATTTGTTTACTTAATTGATTTGATTTTGTCATATGAGGGGGTATTAAAAATATTTTGCTTGATGATGTCACTTCTGACCATGACATCGCTTCCAGATTAATGACATCACTTCTGATGGGTCCTGACAGATTGTCATTCTCAAAAGTGGGTCCCCGGTGTTAAAAGGTTTGAGAACTACTGCTCTAGATGGTTGTTGCTCATTAACCTGAACACACGTAGAGGAAGAGTAATTACACCAGAGGAGCACAAGCACAGATGACATCCAACAGCTGTATGCCAAAGGACTCTTTAGTTACCATGGATATTCAAGAGCATGTCATGGAAATGATGACTGACCCCGACCATATGGAAACAAAGAGATTAGCTTCTAATATGGAAATTTACCTGGCCAGATTTTTAAATCACCCATAAGGGCTGAAAGAGGGGACGGAGGGGGAGCTCCTCATGGTGTGAGGTAATGTAACCACTATGAAAGCTGAAGAAGTGAATCGTACCAGAGGTCAAAGCGGGAACTTGATTTTTTGGAGCTGAAAGCATACATCAGAACTGCAGAATCAAATCTGTATTGCATGTATTGCTTATTTTAGTATTACTCTACTTATTGCTTCATTGAAGTTATTAGCCACCACTGAAGTTAATGAACCATAATTAAAAAAATAATAATTAATGGATAAACCCAACACGCAATTAAGGGATAAACACAACACACACACACACACACACACACACACACACACACACACACGCACACACAAAAATACATGCTATATAATTTTTTTTCAAAGCTCCTTGATGTGGTAGTGTAAGGCAGCAATCTAATCTGAACCTACAGTAGGTCATGGCCAAATTGACAAGATCAAGATAAAGACGGCAGAGTAGAAGTGGAAACAGGATAGGTTGGATTACATGGAATTTTGGAAACCAGAATTAACAGACAGGGCACTCGGGGCACCAAAGAAAAACAACAACTTGGATCTGATCTTGAGGCAAGGCTGATAGATAAAATGTCAAAACAAAGGAAGAAAAAGTTTTTATCACAAGTTCTGGTCAATATTATCACTGTTACCCCAAGGATACCCCAGTAATGGCTGTTAGCCATTATTATAAGCTTGGTTAATATCCTGTCATTTCTTTGGTTAGCGGTTCAATGAGATGCCTGCATAATTGTGCAGCTCCAACATTTTGATAAGATGTAAAATACTGTCCACGAAAGGTGTTGCAATAAGAAGCTGCTTGGTCAATAAATTGTTCATTTCATCTCATTTCACTTAAAGGCCTGTTGTACCCTAACCCTGGGGTTCAGGGCAGATCACAGCTTCCCCCCCCCCCCCGAATAATCAAAGGCATAAAAATAAGCTCTGAAATGTGTGCCATATAAAGCAGCAATTTAAAAAATCCAAAATGACTGCAAGATTAAAGTCTCATGTATCAAGTTTAATCCCCAGCTAGCCAGCCCAATAAAAACAATTTCCAATGAATTGAGATGAATAAGAAGGAAATAATACACTATGGGAATAAATTTATTGCTGCAAAATACAGTGATGTCCAACCTACACAATTAGTAGAATTACGTGATAGAAGGTTGGAACGTACTACTTGACTGCATGTGGGATGTGTGCACGCGCATTTGAATATGCAGTTTTTCAAAACACGCTAGCATGTTAGGGTGTGTTACTCTCATGGTTCCTGGTTGGGGGCTTAAAATGCCAACCTTTTTGGTTGGTCTTCTGTCACCAGCTGTCCCCCTAATATTCTAGGCCTCTAATCTCTGTGTACCTTCATGGAGTAGGTACACTTCCCTACCAGGTTGTCAACCCCTGAGTCCTGCTCAACCTCCACTTACCTGGCATTCACCAGAAGCTAAATCAGGAATGGCAGCACAGTTACGGAAGCCCTTCAAACAAAACTGGGTTCATTTACAACTTTGGTACAAATATTTCTCTCCGTTAGTTCAATAATGCAATCTAGCAATGATGTAGTTCAGTGACTTTAGCTATTTGCCGACTCCAAACGTTCCATCCAGAATAGCTAGGACCTGTGTTGGGATATTGAACCGGGGCAGAGGAAATTTACAGACTTGTATGGTAGGTTTCTGCCTGGAGACATGGAGCCCAAATGGCAACATGAGATTCTGCCCGGTGATATGAGTAAATGGCAACATGAGATTTTGCCCAGTGATATGAGTGAATGGTAACATAGAGATCTGCCCGGAGATAAGAGTTAAAATGGTAACATGTGAATTTGCCCAGAGACAGCGGAGAGTTTGCCTGGTGAAAAGGTCATGTGATCATGATGACTGGATAATATATAAAGACCAGGGATACAAGTTACCATTTAGTTTGGAGAGTTTGGAAAGTTTAGAGAGTTTAGAGGTTTAACTGTCAAGTGTTTAACTGTCAGTTACAGAGAGAGTTTGAAGTGTGTGTGCTTGAGAGAAGTCTTTTGGATGAGAGCTGAACATTGATTTATAGAAGCTATGTACAGAGTTTGCTGAAGTTGCTGAAACAGATGTAAAGAAGATTAACTACAATAATACAGAAGGTTTGTTAAAGAAGTCTCTGAGTTATTTCTTGTCAGTGATCATCAGTGTTGGAGCTCTGAGTAGACCACTCTGCAGGAGGAGAAACAGCATATTCATATTTATATTATTTCCTCCATCATCTCAAAAAATATAACAACAACAAGTTGGCTCTTACATGCATTACAGGGCTGCTTTGCTTCTCCCCCTTTCCGCTAGGCCTTGCAGAAGGAAATTCAAATCCAAACTGCCGTTCCCGCCTTTTTTTTTTTTTGTAGGGAACGTCATAGGTGAATTTCTAACAATTCTTTAAATTGACAAAAATGTGCTAATATTAATTGTTTATGTGCAGAATAGTTTGTTTTGTGGAGAAGCATTCAAATAAAGAAATAATGAGACTGGGGACCCACTGCCGATTCCACCTTTCAAGGCCTGATCCATCCACCCACTGCCCTCTCCTGCTCCATTTTCCCCACTTCTTGTGTCTTCACAACACCCCTGTGATGTAGTAGCCTGAGCAGGGCCGGCCTTAGGAGCTGCGGGGCAAGACAGCGAGAAGAGGCTGTGCAGGATTATGTTAAAAACTCAAGTTTTGATAGGTCAGTACTATTATTGGAATGGATCCAAGTGCTCCCTTGGACAGACTTTTAAAGGTTGTATTGCTGCAACCCCACAAATGAGGCTTCACAAGCCCATTGTGGAATATTATTATTATTATTTATTATTTATTATTTATTCAATTTATACCCCGCCTTTCTGCCCCATGGGCATCCAAGGCGGCTTACAACAACAAAAATACAATACAATTACAATATTTGAGAATTAAAAACGATAATTTAAAAAAAACAGTATTAAAATAATTAACATTTAAAATTTAAAAATTTAAAATTTAAACAGTCAACCCTGTGGATCCTAAAATATATAGAGTGAGTATAAAAACCAGCCAGGCTGTCAACAATTAAAAGCTTGTTGGAATAGGAAAGTCTTGAATCCCTGCCGAAATGTTGTCAAAGAGGGAGCAGTTCTTAGTTCTAAGGGGAGGGTATTCCAAAGTCGAGGGGCCACCACCAAGAAGGCCCTATCCCTGGCTGCCACCCCTCTCACCTCTCCTGATGGTGGCACAGTTAAAAGGGCCCCCCCCAGATGACCTCAGAGGTCAGGTAGGATTGTATGGAAGGAAGTGGTCCCTCAAATACCCCCGGCCCGAGCCGTAAAGGGCTTTAAAAGTCAAAACTAGCACTTTGAATTGGGCCCGGAAAGGAACCGGAAGCCAGTGTAGTCGCCGAAGCAATGGCTTGACAGAGTCAAACTGATGTGCCCCAGCAACCACCCAAGCAGCCGTGTTCTGTACTAGTTGTAATTTCTGGACCGTCTTCAGAGGCAGTCCCACGCAGAGTGCATTGCAATAATCTAATCTTGATGTCACTAGACCCCTGGCGTGGGTCACTGTGGCCAGGTCCGCGCAGCTTAGGTATGAATTATAAATCCGTGATTTGGGGCACAGAAGCTAAAAATATAAAGCCAGTAATTTGGAGTAGGTGGCTGGGGGCAAAAGATGGATGTACATATGTACTAGCACAAGATGCTAACTAAAACAAAAGAGGCCCAGAAAAAGGGAGAGGGAGGAAACTTAAACACAGAAACCAGCCGAGAGAAAAGGCACATTCCGTAACATTCAAGGCTGCTACGAACCCAAAAAGGGCCCCTTTCAGAGAGAGAGATAAGAAAACGTTGACTCCTTGTAAACAGAGAATGTAACACACTAAGGATAAGGGAGGAGGCCGAAGAGGAGTAAATCTATTAGGTATTCTGTTTAGGCGTTTTCGAATTAGCTGTTTCGTGTGTAGCTAAGGGGGGCTATTGTGTTGAGAGGGCTGGGGAGGGAACCAAGAGAAATAAAAGTGCTGAGCATTGTAATGTGGGTGTGGTCTCCCTAGCCTGCCTACTTTTCGTACGGTATGTTTGGAGACGCACCCGATTTGCAAATTGAATCAATAACTTCACTCACCAACACAAATTGTGTTTGTGACGGCTTTCCGTGCACCATGGTGGTCCCAACCCACATGTTGAAATATACTCAAATAAGGAATACGCTAAAACAGTATTTATTATTTTGAAAGTACAGTAACTGAATTCACAGCATAGTTCACAGTTCATTTGGTGAAGTACGAACTTCAAGGCAAAGAGAATTTCAGTAACATGCTGGGCAGAATACGTATGAAGAGTATGATGCCTTCTCTGCTGTTTAAAGGATTGAAAGACTGCCAAAATCTTTCTCTCAAGTTTGTATTGATGGAAGTTTTATAAAAGAAATTAGATAGAATGGAAACTTATAGCAGAGTTTAGTAAAATCCCCATTGTTCTCTAAATACTGATCAGTTCTCAGTAGGGCATTCTAAGGAAAACAGATTCTTCAGCTGAAAATTTATATCAACATGAAGTCACGTTTTCCTTTCTTTCAGTCCATTGTACATGGGTGGGCAATGGTATGGGAACCAAGAGCTGAATTTGTCCATCTCAGAAATAGTGGATTCAGGGTGCAATCCTAACCAACTTTCCAGCATTGGGGTAAGGGTAATGCAGCTGCCCTGATATTTCTCAGCACTTGTGTTGCAATATTTACTATACAAATATTGGATGAAGAAACATTCTGGTATGAATAGTGCATATGACATGTTTAAAAACTCACTATCTTTGTGTTAAAGACTGAAGTATTCAAGTTTTTGGCCAAACGTGTTCCAAGGTCATGAAGTAGGCAGAAGACCTCAAGCCAGAGGTAGATTTGAGCATAGTTTAAGACCAAATATGCCATCTGTAAGACTCAGAACACAACCCTAACCAACTTTCCAGCACTGGGGGAAAGTCGGTTAGGATGTCGGTCATGACTAGAGCAGCTAGTCATGGAGCCCACCAGAGGACAGGTGACTCTGGATTTAATATTGTGTGGTACTCGGGATCTAGTTAGGGATGTGAGTGTTACTTAGCCATTGGGGAACAGTGACCATGCTGCAATTGGTTTTACCATGCATGTCTAGGAAAGAGTGCAGAGCAAATCTGACATAAGAAGCCTTGACTTTCGAAGGGCAGATTTCCCTTAACTAGAGTATGCAACCTGTCCCTTCAAACAGCCACAGTGCCAGAGGATTGGAGGATAGCCAATGTCACGCCAATCTTTTAAAAAGGGAGGAGGGCTCAGGAGAAGAGACCTTGGGGTGCTGGTGGACAACTCGATGAAGGTGTGGACAAGTGTGCAGCAGCGGTGAAGAAGGCCAATTCCATGCTTGGGGTAATTAAAAAAGGGGTTGAGAATTAAATGGCCAACATTATTATGCCATTGTACAAATCGATGGTACGGCCACATCTGGAATACTGTGTACAGTTCTGGTCACTGCATCTCAAAAAGGACATAGTGGAGCTGGAAAAGGTGCAGAAGAGAGCGACGAAAATGATTATGGGGCTGGGGCACCTCCCTTATGAAGAAAGACTGCAGCGTTTGGGGCTCTTCAGTCTAGAAAAAAGGCACCTGAGGGGGGACATGATTGAGACTTACAAAATTATGTACGGAAGGGATAGAGTCGATAGAGGGATGTTCTTTTCTCTCACAACACCAGAACCAGGGGACATCTGCTAAAACTGAGTGTTGGGAGAGTTAAAACAGATAAAAGGAAATACTTTTTTACCCAGCAGGTAATTAAGCTATGGAACTCTTTGCCACAGGAGGTGCTGATGGCATCTGGCCTTTAAAAGGGGATTGGACAGATTTCTGGAGGAAAAGTCCATCGTGGGCTACAGGCCATGATGGGTTGTGCAACCTCCTTACATTAGTAGTAGGCTACTGCAGAGTGCCGGGTGCAACAGAGTGGCGACAGGATGCAAGTATCTTGTTGTCTCGTGTGCTCCCTGAGGCACCTGGTGGGCCGCTGTGAGATACAGGAAGCTGGACTCGATGGGACTTTGGCCTGATCCAGCAGGGCTCTTCTTATGTTCTTAGGATTGCTCACTACATCAAATTAAACAGATGGTGTTAGCAAAAAGACACACCATTTCCTTCTGACGGGCTCAGCCACAAGAAACAGCAGCTTGGAATACACACTTTGCAGATGTATTCCAAGGAGCCTCTGAAATAGCTTTAGTACAACTCTATTCCCTATTTTTCCCACCTGTGGAGCCTCAAATGGCTGGTGGCAGAGGAAGGTGGTCCTGGAGGATAAGAACATAGAAAGAGTGGCCCTGGTCATTGTCAGCTGCCCATTTCCCTACACCCAAGGGCATCACAAAACCCATAGGGAGGAGGTTACTGTGCCAACCAGGTGTTCCTCCACAGTGCTGGCTGGACCAGTGGCATGGGACTCGCAGGCTGCCCCCATTCTGTCCTGGGCTATGGTTGGCCTGCTTCCCTTATCCTCTGCTTAAGCCTTCAACTGCTGGTCTTCATCACTGGCCGGTCTTTTATGCTTGGCTGCTGGGCCTTTGCTGCTGCTTCTCCACGGTTGCCCCACCCCTCTTCCAAAGATCCCGAATGTAATGTCCCCTTCACTCCCTAGTGATGTCACAATCAGACATGCTCCATGTGTGGAGACTTACTGCCTGCTGGTTCCATGTTGGGTTCTCCTGGTGTTAGGCTGGTGCTGGCAGTAACTCCTTGTCACCAGTGGTAGAAGTGCGTTACAGCACTTTTGCGACACTAGTGCCGGTGGTAAGAGCTTACCGCTGGTGCTGGGCTGCATAGGATTGAGTCCTGAATCACTCTACCTGTTTTCGTATATGTCTAGTGAATGTCCTATCTCTTGTAGTTTGCCTTTATAGTAGCAATATTTTGTACAATAATATGTCACCATTACAGCTGCCATCTATTTTCACTTATGTGTCTGGCCTTTGTGGCTTGGAAGTTTCTTTTCAATGGCATACAGCCTTAGGTTGTAAAATTCATAATGGAACTTTAACAGCCACATCTGTTTTAAACATTTTTTAGTGTAACAACCTGATGGGAATTTAATGACCGCGATAAAAGTGAAAGTTGAAGGAAATTATCACAGATTTGTAAAGCCATAAGATAGGGCTTTGTATTTAGGTGAGAAATCAAATTACAAAGAAACAACCTGTTTGCATTTATAGTAGCAAACTGTCCCATTTAAACATCTCATTTTAATTCTAGTGGTTTGCATTAACATCTTGTTTCACATGGCCTGCAATAACAGCAATTTCACTCATTTGAAGAACATTGCTGTAATTTTATGTTCTTTGTCCTCACACAGTGAATTAAGCACAAAAATCCTTTTAGTGCTTCTATTGTGTATTATTCTACATTTACTATCACTTGAGAGATACAAAATTAATCAATACATTTCATATACACACACTGTTAAAGGGCTTTCGACTCAGGAAAACAATATTTAAGCTCAAGGAGGACTCCATTCAATTTGGGTTGGATTATGGTAATATCCAGTGTTGCTTGCTGGAGGAGGAGGAAGTGTGGATGCTACCCTTTGTGTTTCCTTTTAGGACCAAACTAGAGGTGATCAGACCTCTTGTTTTTTTTTAAAAAAATAATTATTAGCAGCTAAAGGGTAGGATCCAATGCAATCAGGACCATGGTGCTTTGGGAAGGAGTTGAAATCCTAGGTTTCCCTGTGAAAAAAGAACTACTATTAACCAGAGACGTCATCCGGGCGCGCCAGGAACTGGAACGCCCGGATGATTGACAGCCCTCCGCCCCTATGATGGAGGGCAGCCACGCCTTCCTGTGCCTCACAGCGCCCGAATTGCTACATTTCAGAGTGATTTGGGACACGAGGGAGGGAGGGCGCCTCCACGAGGGAGGGATGGGAGCAGCTCGCCCATCCTCGGGAGAGGCGGCGTGGCCCGGGCCCGTCCGCAGAACTGGCGGAACGGAATACCAGGCCGTTCCGCCAGGATGACACCACTGCTATTAACCCAGTTTCAGTCTGTAGTAGATATTGCCTAAATACTCCTACCCCCATCAGCCCTTCCCCCCAAAAATGCAACTATGTATTTGGAGACTTCAATCAACCCATACAAGTGTGCCCTGATATCCACTGATTCGGCATCCACAGTTGCCGTTATCCACAGATACCATGGATACTGGGGGTACCTATTAAAAAGATAGGGGAACATAAAAAATTTTTTTTACTTTGTTGCAGCAAAACCTCTGATGTTCCCCTATCTTTAAAAAGGCGTCCCCAGTATCCATGGTTTCAGGTACCCATGGGGGGAGGGGGGGAGAGGGTCCCAGGGCATGCCTCTACTGATCCCAGGGCATGCCTCTACTTTGTGGCACAGATTTGGATGGTTGTGCAACCACCACTTTCCTTGCTGTGCCCTTCGAAGGAGCTGCTCTCTCTCCAGTCCTTGTTTAGAATGCAGTGAAAAGATGGTTAGATGACAGATCAGATTTCCTCCTCGTTCTATGGCTTTCCTCAATTCCTGTGAAATGCTTTATTGATTCAAAGCACTTAAAGTGCAGAGGAAAGGCTCTTCCGACATTAAGGAAATGTTCAGTGTTCCCCCTTTGTGGCAGGTCTTATGACACTGTAGCTAGAAGTTAGGGACATGAATAAACCTGACGAACTCGCAAAGTCATGCTTTTCCTCTTTGACTGGCTGCAACCTTGCAGCTACTTAAGTCACACTGAAAACAACGGACCCAATTTAACTGTATGTTGCACCAGACTCTCTATGCTTGTTTTAATATTGTACAGCATCACGGAAACAAAATAAAAACAGAAATCACAGTAAAACACACATCGCCCAGTTTCCTCTTGGCTTCACAACTTGGATGACAGCAAGCTGTATACACCAGAGAACTGAAGGCTAGTTTAGGCATCATATCAGTATGTTACTTTCCCCCGCTCCCCCCAGTTCAAGTACATTGCCAATTTTTTTTAAGTGCTGCCTGCTTTTCAAGTGTTATCTGTTTAGCTAGTCATTCAATCATCTTACTAGTAAAAAGAGGAACTTTCTCTAACAGTGGAAATCTGCTTCAAGGATTTCTTAGCAAGATCCTCAACAAGGTTTCTTGGAGCACCATCTTAACCTGGAGTTGGCCGGCTCAGTTTAGGCCAGCAAAGTTTGGCAGGTACCAGGGCCACTGTAAAGCGCAATTGGACCACTCTTGGAGTCAGGGAAGATGGCACATGTCCATGTGCTGGCCTCTCTGACTCCAACAGTGGTCCAAACGTATGTTACAATGTTTTTTGTGCCAGCCAAACTGTGCCGACCTAACTGTGCCGACCTAACTCTTGGTTAGGATTGGACTCTTAGTGAAATCCTGAAATTTCCAGCAATCAGTGCCATCCATACTCATCTTATATAGCAAACTTCAATGGCCCTTTATTTTTCAGAACTTTAGAAAAGAAAGGTACATTTTGGACTGAACACAGCAGGAATATTTCTAAATCTGCCTGACAATTCTAAAATGCTGCATCTGTCTTCACCTGAATAATATCTCTTTACTTCAAATGGCAGTGTTAACTACAGTTACAATGCATGACAGTGTTTTCCTACAGCAAACACATAAAATGTAAATGACAGAAAGGCATCCTTAAACACCTATGTTTTGCAATTGGATTTAGGGAAGCTGTTGGCCAGCCACAGCTCATAGAGTGGTGTACATGGATATGTTGTGGTAAACACTGGTCTACCTGCTGCAGAGAGACTGCCCTTGTGTTCAACACCTGTTTGCTATATACAGATATTCTCTTATTATTGCTGCTGAAATGATTCTTTTGAAAAAGAAAAACAACATGTAATCAAGATTACAGAGCATTACTAGCGATTGTGTCAGCATGAAAGACAAGTCCAATTCTGAAGTCTAGAAGATCATAAGCAGTTGACAGAGCCCCTTGGTACTAGATGGAATCTAAGATCTACATTCCATGTACACACATCTATGTATTCAAACCAGTTATCAATTGCCAATACAAGCCAAGACATTTTCAACCAACAGTGCAGTGGATCTATGATGCTGTTTAGATTAAGCTCATTTGGGAGGGATAGTTTAAGCTAACTATATGGTTTGAAACCACTCTGATTAAAGGCATTCCCATTGTTTGGGTAAACATCCTTTCTGACCCTCTCAAGCTCAGTACACACGATCATTTACACCAATGTGCTTGAGTACTGCAGACTCTTGTGGTTGCATATCTATCCTGATTGTTGTTCTTACTGTAGGTATACCAGTAACAAAATACAGAGCACAATCCTAACCTGGATTTAGGCCGGCACAGTTATACCAGCAAAGTTTGGCTGGCACAAGGGCCACCATAAAGCGGGTTTGGACCACTCTCGGAGTCAGGGAAGATGGCACATGTCTGTGTGCTGGCCTCTCTGACTCTGAGAGTGGTCCAAGCATACTTTACAGTACCCCCTGCACCGGCTAAACTTTGCTGGCCTAACTGTGCCGGCCTAACTCCAGGTTAGGATTGAGTTCACAGTCAGGCAATGAGTTATTGGCACAGTTATCGGCAGTTCAATTTGATTCTGAGAATGTTGTGAATAATCCAAGTTTTCAGGGTTTTTTCCTGGAATATAATTTATTCTGCAAAAACAAACAAACAAACAAACTTTTCTGTTGACTCAGTTTATATTCCCTTTCAAAACCATCCATGCATACTTTGTATGTTTGTACCATTTTGTTCTTGATGCTATTCAGTGGAGACTTATGACTAACAGCAGCTTTAAAAGCTTCCCTCCCCTCTATTCATTGCCAGACACTGAAACCTCTAAGAGCACTTTTTACCATCTGTACAGCACAGGTGTAAGGCTCTGCATAAGCCCCCTACACAACCTGATAGACTTAGCACACTGCATGCATTGTTCTGCTTATGGGCCACTAATTCAGGGGACAGCTGCTCTGAGGCAGCCATCTGCATAATGCTTGGTAAGGAGGGACAGCTACAGTCGCAAAGGGACAGACTCTTGAGTTTGAGTAGCAGCTGACATAAGCTAATTTATTAGATATAGATATTAGCAGGTGCTAACCTGTCTCAGGCTAGAGCTAATGAGATACTCACTCTTGGGGATCAGTCCAAAGGGCGATAAAAACGTAACATCATTTTTAAAATCTAGTTTGCTAGAGAACATGGCTGTTGTACTGTACTGCTTTTCTGTATATTTATATTTATGATCAGCAATTCTCGTGCGTGTGTGTGTGTGTGTGTGTGCACGCATGAAGTAGTACATTAATACTCCATAGTCTAAACTGGATTTCTAGACACGGTTCAAGGCATGCATTTTGAACTGTGAAATCTGATGTTGAGATAGCACCGCCTATCTAAGAAGGTTCTTTCCCAATTAAATGTCACTCTGTAAGCGGTAAGCTGCACATCTTCTATAAAGCACACAGAAAGGCATGGAAGGTATATTCAAAATCACTTAATGCTAGCATCCCTTAGTATCATTTACAGCCCAATCCTATCCCCTGCCAGTCCATAGCATGCAGCCATGCCAGTGGAGAGTGCGCTCCAGGCGGGGGCAATGACAGCCAGTGAATGGTAAGTAAAAAACGTTTTGCTTATTTCCCAGTACTACTACTAGGAAATTTTTACATTTTCTAATGTAAAAATTAGAAAATTCTAACCACCTTTGGAGATTCTGGTTCTAACTAGTTTTTCAAATTTACTGTTTTTTTTCATACAGTACTTTCTAGTTTTTCCTAGTTACAACTAGGATCTCTTATGACTGTTAAGAGCATCTCGTTTTTACTAATTGGAATTAATTTAGCTGAACTTGGGTTTTTACTGTAATATACATATCGTCATCACTATCAGTCTGCCACTGTTGTTTTATTTTGTATTTTTCTACCATTGAATTCTTAATTTTTTTTTGTTTTAATTTGCTTTTATTATAAGCAGTCTGGGTGGGAGAGGCAAGGTGATATATAAATCAAATGAATGAGAGCCCAATATCTGTGCATATCTACTCAGAAGTAAGTCCAATTCTAGTCAATGGGGCTTACCTCCAGGTAAGTCTAGTTAAGATTGCAGCCCGTATGAATGAATGTTCCTCCAGATGAGATCTATGAGATAGCAGTTCACATGCCATGTTTCACTATGAATGAGATATGTGAACACTAGAATATGGAGGCTCAGATG
This sequence comes from Lerista edwardsae, assembly GCA_029204185.1. Lineage (NCBI taxonomy): Eukaryota > Metazoa > Chordata > Lepidosauria > Squamata > Scincidae > Lerista > Lerista edwardsae. The sequence continues at coordinate 1,559,382 of JAJKFI010000013.1, read as the reverse complement.
CAGTTTCTTGGGCAATATAAGTTCCTTCAGACTGGAGAAGCTTCTCTTTTTTCCCAGTGTAAATCTATCCTCTTGACTATCCCAGACATATTAATTTTCCAATGATGTCCCTTCGCCAACGTGAGGCTATGTCTTTCCTGTTATTGATGTTGGATCCCTTGCAAGGTCCTTCCTCTTGTACACATGTGCAAGTCACTTAATAAGATGAGGAGCAATGTGTAAAATAACAAGAGTCTTGGTGTAAAGTTCTCAGATGGCCAGTTCCTCAATGAATAGTTAATAGCTTATTGACATGAGTTGGGTATTGATGAGCATTGTAAAGGCTCCAATAACACCCATATAGATGGAATCATTTCCGATGGCTGGGTTGCCTTTCAAAATATGTGATCAACATCTAATTTAAGAGTATACAGGCATGGCTTTTCCTGCCAACCTAGCAGTTCGAAAGCACGTAAAAAATGCGAGTAGATAAATAGGTACCACTTCGGTGGGAAGGTAACAGCGTTCCGTGCGCTACGGCATACAGTCATGCCGGCCACATGACCACGGAAACTGTCCTTGGACAAACGCCGGCTCTACAGGCTTAGAAATGGAGATGAGCACCACCCCCGACAGTCGGTCATGACTAGATCATTTGGTCGTGGGGAAACCTTTACCTTTATAGGCATGCCTTTATTATTTATTTACAGTATTTCTATCCCACCTTTCTTCCACTGAGGTATTACTGTACCAGCGCACGTGCATGTGCGAGCGGGCGCGCGCGCACACACACACACACACACACACACACAGAGACTTCTCACACACACACACACACACACACACACACAGAGAGCGAGCGAGAGAGAGACTTCTCACACACATTTCACACACACACACACACACAGAGAGAGAGAGAGAGAGAGAGAGAGAGAGAGAGAGAGGGAGGGAGGGAGGGAGAGGGAGGGAGGGAGGGGGAGGGAGAGAGAGAGAGACTTCCCCTGGCACCTCTTGGTCTGGGCACTTCTTTGAGGTAAATGAGTATTTTTGTACCCGTATTGCAGCTGGGGAGCTGAGACAGAGACACTTGACCACCTTGTGAGCTCAGGAGACATGTGATCTGTACAGGGGAATTCCCATTTTTATCTAATGCCTTGGTCCTGAACACCCCGCAGAGAGCAAACTGACCCCAGTCAACTGGCTGCTGGCTGCTGGCTCAACTGGCTGCTGCAACCAGCAATGATGGAAGCCAATTTGGAGCTTCATCCTGAAGTGCCCAGTGTCTCAGTTGAGAAGCTTGGGGTGGGGGCAGACAAGGAATCTGCACAATTTGTGGTCTGGGATTCAAAATCCTGGCTGCAGCCACTGATGAGAGTCCTTGGACAGAAAGCTGATGGACTTTACCCAGCCCCTCCCCCCCAGGAGCTAAGAGACTGGTGAGCCCAGTCTCATACAGGGCTCATACAGGGCTGCTCATACAGGAGGAGGTGGGTCAAAGTGAGCTCAACCCCTTCCTGTTCTGATCTAAACACTGAGACTTTTTTCTCTGTGGACAGTCCTTGCAGACAGGCAGCCTTTCTGAAAGGAGCATCCCTGGTGGAATGACAGAGTCCACAAGTATTGTACTTGTGGACTCTGTGGAAATACTTCCTCCTGGTGGAATGGCTGAGATCACAAATTTCTTTTGATGAATATTTCTGAATATTTCTGGCAATGTCTGGCAGACACTTCTGGCAGTCCAAAGCATACCTGCTAGAGCAGTGGTTCTCAAACTTTTTAGCACCGGGACACACTTTTTATAATGATGATCTATCCGGGATTCACCAGAAGTGATGTCACAGCTGCAAGTGATGCCAGAGTTTGCTGCTTTCCTGAGAATGCAACAATACATTGGATTATGTCTCAGCCATTTTCCAATAACAGTGTGAATTAGAAAGAAAAAAGCCTATTTACAACCTTGGCACAAGCAAAACAGCCACACAGTCCTCCCCCTTTTTAGCATCTCATCTTCCCGTATTTTAAATATGACTGCTCTAGGTGGTTTGCGACTCACCTGAAATGGGCTCGCAACGCACTGGAGGGTCCCAACCCACAGTTTGGGAACCACTGTGCTAGAGTACTAACTGGATATATTGCAAGGTAGTCAAGCAGAAGTCCCTCTGCCCTCTAAAGTGTGGTGGCTAGTGATCAAGATATGTCAGTTGTGGTGTTCTATAGATTGCATGATCTTCCCAGGGAGCTTACCTGAAACCAAATGTTTTATGTTTTATAAACACCAGGCAAAGATCTTTAATTTTTGTTTTTTGCATATACATTCCAGAATGCCACATAAACTGGTTTTAATCTGAAGAGTCTTACAAGTATTGCTGATTTTTAATTACGCTGCTCAGGTTTTCCTGTGCGTGCTCTCTTAAAAGTGCCATTTTTATGACCATTTCAAGCCACCCTGGGAACTTTTTTAAACTGACGGGTGGCATGAGAATGTTTGAAATGAAATGCAATAATACTGTACTATGCGCAATTCTTCATGGAAATTTCCCAAACTGTGGGATGAGTTATGACGATCAGCAAGATGTTCAGCGCGAGATAAGTTAAGCCGCCACATCAAAGCAGAACTTCATAGAAGGGCTCAGTTCTTCCATAAGCAATGAGTGCCAAGCCATGACAGCCCTCTTATACCAGAAGCATCTTGCTTTGGATGGTTGGCAGCTGCTGATGCCAAAGGAAAAGCAGGCACAACCCAACAGCAGAGCTTTTCTTTACTTGATCCTCCTATGACAATTGATCCACTATGACAATTAAAAGTTGGGGATATTTTATTATTTTAGGAATGACTAGACAAATGAATGATTTCTGTGGCAGAATGGCTGTCCAAGTAATGGGACACAGCAACAATATAACAAAATGCATTTCACCAAATGTGGACAAGCAGGATCTGATTTAATATTTACTGTTTTTCCCCCCAAACCCCTAAAGAACATGCAGTTATAATATGGACACTACAATGTTGTTCATATTTCTAGCTACAGCACCTCTCTCAAACTTTTCCATGGGTTCAATCACAATTCACTATGACAGTATTATTGAGGCGGGTCGCGGAAAGCTGGGAGCAGCCATCTTGAAAGCTGCAGATCTTACTTATATTCCTTTTGTGACTGTCAACAGTTTCAAATGTCAAGTGAGGGTTTTTTTTAAATTTTGTTTTTAGTTCACTGCTTTTACATAATATTTTGTCCTAATCTTGCTTTCTGTCAGGCATGTTCATGACTATACAATTGCTGCAGTCCAAGAATGCCAATTTGCATTTCAGGAGTGTCATTTTATTATGTTACAATGACAGCATTTCCTGCTTGATTATGTCACTTCCTGTTCCAACATCATTTCAAGGTTAATGATATCACTTCCAGTGGGTCCCGACATGAATGCCAAAATTGGGTTCCAGGCTAAAGAGTTTGAATACCACTGCAGTTACTCCAGCATGACCATGATACAAAACCCAGAGTGGACGGGAATCATTAAGTAGGGGAAGAAGTGGGACCCTGCAGTGTGGGTCGTTAAGTTCTCAATGACTGGCATGAATGACTGGCAAATGCAAAATACCCAAATCAGTTTTATTGCTTGCAACGTGCCAAATACCTATGTGAGGCTAATAGGTGCTAATAAGGCCAATCTCGGTCAAACACTCACTTTTTTAAAGGTATGCTTTCATCCACACACCTTGCGTGTCTGTGCCTGTGAATATACTTACAGTATAAGATTGCATAACAAAGCAAAAGTATTCTAAATTGTTGATACAGTGATTCATGTAAAATACAAAATTCCCATCAAATACAGACTTAGGTTGAGTAACCATAACGGTCAAAGATCTCTCTCTCTCTCTCTCTCTCTCTCTCTCTCTCTCTCTCTCACACACACACACACACACACACACACACACACACACACACACACACACTCTGTTGGTAGGATCTTGGCATTAGGCATCCGTGAACGAACCTTTGACAATGGACAATAAAGTCAGAAGTTGCCTCTAATGAAATGAGTGAGGAAGAAAGAAAGAGATTGCTCCAAAGTGCCTGGTGCTGTAGCAATCCATAATTGATGAGACTCCTTGCATGGCTTCAGTATCTAATAAATTATTCAAGACTGACTCATTAGGGAAAGATTTCATTATGGGATAATTTAATTAAATGATGGACAAAGAGAAGGACAAAAAGCTGTAAGGTAGCAAGCCCTTCTGTTGACACTGGCAAGTCAAAATGCAAGCAAAAGAAAAATTGAGCTTGGAAAATAAGCCAGCTTTTTCACTGGGAGAGATAGCAAACTGACTTCTTCAGTTTGGGGACACTTTTCATGATTCTGCCATTTTGGCTCCATGAGTCCATGTCAGTGTTTGGAGACTGTTTGCTTGGACTTTTCTCTAGTTTTTATAGCCATTCTTACAGTGTAAACTTTAAGTTTAAAGGCCAGCTCCTACAAATTACTGCATGCAGAGTAGCCCAGGATGCGGATGCCTGGATGAAGTCATGTCTGAATGCAGCAGTTATTTTGGGATGGCAATCCCTGGCAGCCAAAAAAGCATGCCATGTTAATTGTCATTGACAGAAAAGCAGCAGCACCCAATGAATCTCCAGAGCATGCATCTGAATCCTGGATTTGATCAGGTCACTTAGACAAATTTGCCAAGATCTACGAATATGATTGTTGCAAGTTGTCTCACTGCAATTTTGGATCAAAGAGGTTTTTGCATTTTTGAATTACACACAAAACCAAAGATGATCAAGGACAATAAAAACAATTCCCTAAACCATAAACTGGTGTTTACAGAAATCAGGGGACCTAAAATTTAACTTACTTTTTATCAATGGAAAGTGGGAACTGATAGCATAGCCTATTAAGGCATTTTATCTTGTACAAAAAAGAATTGGGTTAATTTTCTCCCATTGACTTTTTTAGGAGTGGTAGTGAAAGTTTGCAGGACTATCCCTCTTCTTACTTTTTCTATTTCCCACCTATTTGCAGCTGTATCCTTCAATCTGCACTTTATGTATTTGTCACATAAATACAAATACATATTGGGGGTCCCCGGACTGGCCGAGGTGCTGGGGCGAGGCTATTGAGAGTCACTGGGCAAGGCCTCTCCCTGGGTTACCAGGATAGAGGCTGGAGCAAGCTGGACCAGGGAAGAACAGGCTGAGCTGAGGCCTCCCAAGGCCTCAACCACATGGCCCAGGTGCTGGTAATGGACCAACCCAGGAGGTCAGCCCTGGGGGAAGTCCCGCCCTCACAGGAAAGGGTGGGGCTGGGCCAGCTGGCTGGGCAGCTCATAAGGAGCCCAGCCACATTGGGGTGAGGTCGCGCTCTCTCTAGCTGGAAGGCTGAGGAGGGGGTGGCCCAGGGAGGTTGTGGATCTCCCTCCCGTATGGGCTACCAGACCCACAGCTGGAAGGGGTCGGATGGACACCCCATTGTCCCCCGGGGGTACAGGTACAGGGCCCGGCACAGACCGAGGGCCGAGGCCGAGAGCGGGGAGCACCTGCACCCGAGAGGACCACGGGATCAACAGGGAACACGGTAGGACGGAGTCCAGCCCCCGATTGACGACCCTGCCGTGGGTAACCCCGGCCCCATGCCAATGCCGGGCTGTTGCGGAGGGTGCTCCCCTGTGCAGCTTAGGCTCAGGGCCCAACCCCCAGGAAGCCTCCCAGGAGCCAACATAATCTTGGTCCACCCCTTGGGCCAGAGAGACGGACTGGAGAGATGGGGGGGTTGGGGGGCATGGGCCGCCGACGTCACTCTTTCTAACCATCCCGGGACCCTGTGAAGTAACAGGGCCCGATGAATGTGAAGGCGTTAACCAGAATAAAGCCTACTGTGAAAAGACCCCCAAGGGCTGAGAAGGATTATTCGCACTGGTTTGGATCCCCTAAGGACTCACAGGCCCCCCCCCAGCCCTTCCCAATCCGGGGCGCCAGCCCGGCCCCCAAGATGAACGTGACAGTATTGCTTAACAACAATGGCAGCTTCTTAAGCAATTCCAACCAATTAGGAATCACATACACAAGTTAATACAATGTCATCATGCAGCAAATCTGAACTACCTAATTAATGACACCATGAAACCAAATTAGTGAGAGCAGGAAGTATTGCCATTGCTGTTATTTTGCTTCATGATTGTCTCACACCATCAAATCTAATTGATTACAATCAGATGTAATTACATGATGACGGCGATGATGTCACAAAGCAGGATCAGAAAAATGGTGACGTTTCCTACCCTCTTTCTGAATTGGCAAGCATTTTGATCCAATTTCACAAGTAATTGCAAAAGGATAGGGGTGTTTCATGACTGGTAGGTTTTTCCATGAAATGCATCCTTTCATTCTGGCACAGCCCTCAAACATAACAGGTGAAAAACCTCAAACACAGCAGGTGAAAAAAGTCATTTATCATCTGCTGTCTCCGTATAATTACAGTTTCTTCTCTCTGAATGTAATTACTAGACATGGCTTGGCAACCTAATGATAATTAATTGCAGGAGTTTTCTTCTATGAGTTTTCTTCTATGGGATGGCAAACATTCTCACTATAACTTCTCTTAGAGCGCAATCCTAGCCTGGAGTTAGGCCGGCATAGCTAGGCCCGCAAAGTTTGGCTGGCACAAGGGACACCATAAAGTAGGTTTGGACCAGTCTCAGAGTCAGAGAAGCCAGCACACAGACGTTTGCCATCCTCCCTGACTCTGAGAGTGGTCCAAATGCACTTTACGGTGGCCCTTGTGCCAGCCAAACGTTGCTGGCCTAACTGTGCTGCCTTAACTCCAGGTTAGGATTGTGCCCTCAGTCATTTTGATAATAAAATAGCTTGAAAAGCTAGACAAAGCACAGCAAATTTTTAAATCTGTGCTTGCCTGGTACAGTGACTTTTCTGGGTTCATGGCCAACAATTCACTCACAGTTCACATTTTTCACAATTAAATAGACAAGATCAGGTGCATGCAAACTGGAAAAAAATATTAGAAAATGAATGTTTAAAATGACAAGCATAACAAGACCAGAAAATTCACATTACTAATCAGATACATTTGAGTATCTTTTTTACTTCTGTGCAGAAAGATGTGCACAGCTAACCAGCATATGTATCATTGCTGAATAGCTCCTTTTCCCTTCAGTCACAAATAACTTGAAAAATGTTTATAGTAACAGCTTTACACTCCCACGGAAATTCTAAATATTTAGCAGCGTTCAAACAGCCTAATGCAATGTAAGCACATGCAGAGAATGCAGCTATACCAATGAGGCATGCTCTCGCTGCATCCCATGGGAGAGTTTTGAGTTCTGGAGGCCTCCTTGAATTTGTTCCCTTGCCCTGGGGCAAGCCTTTACTGCCCTGATGGGGCTACTTTAATTTGCACCGGTGATTTTACTGGCACAAATTGGAGTAGACCTGGATAGAGGCTGGGAAGGGGAAAAATGTATTGGTGGAGCTGCTGCTGCTGACACTCACCCCATTCCACCCCCATTCCACCCTCGACACATCCTCATCCTAACTTTCTTCACCACTCATCCCATTCTGCCCACCCCTGCCCACCGCCTGCCCACTGTACCAATTTACCAGTGCCAGTGGCTGCTGTCATGTGGGTGCATCCACTTGCCATTCTTGCCAGTGGCCCAGATGCACTGAATGATGTGCAGCATTTTGCAATGGCCATATAGTGTACTGCAGTGTTATTCAGACTGTGGGTCGGGACCAACTTGGTGGGTCACAACCTGATGCCAGGTAGTTGCGGAAAGCTGGGAGCAGCCATCTTGGAAACTGCAGACCTTACTCATGCTATTTTCCTCTTGTGTTAACCGTTTGCATTTTCAAGTGACGATTTTTCTTTGATTTTGTTTTTAGTTCAATGCTTTTACATCATATGTTGTCTATCTTGCTTTCTGTCAGGGATGTTTCATGGTTGTACAATTGCTGCGGTCCAAGAGTGCCAATTTGCATTTCAGGAATGTCATTTTATGATGTTACAATGATAACACTTCCTGCTTGATGATGTCACTTCCTGCCACAACATCACTTCCAGGTTAATGACATCATTTCTGGTGGGTCCCGACACAAGTGCCATTCTAAAAAGTGGGCCCCAGTCTAAAAAGTTTGAATACCACTTAACTGGTGTGCTGCATTGCTGAAACACACGTCCTAGCAAGACAGCAGCCTGATAGGCTTGGGCTCAGAGATACCTCTAAAGTAGTGCTTCCTATATTTAGCAGATGGAGAACAACTGTCTTTCTTCATCCCAGTATGGCATCTTTTCCGGTGGCTGTTGCTGTTACCTCTTCTGCATCTCTTTTAGATTGTGAGCCTTTTGGGGACAGAGAACTGTTTATTGATTTACTTTACCTGTAAACTGCTTTGTTAATTACTCTTATTGAAAAGTGGCATAATCATAATCCCAATGCTTTTTGCTGTCACTGTGAATGGTCCCAGTATCTTACACAATGTTTTCTTTTGATACCCAAGGCCCAGCCACAAGTGTGACAAGTATAATTTTGATCGTACCATTTTACTGCACTGTCTCTACATTTCAGAAATCTCCATACTTAAACATGCAAAAAAGCACCTCTCATCTACGCAGATTAAGTATCTTGATCTGTGCGGTAATTTCTACAGGTGGTCTATATTTTCCACCAGTAAATGGAAAATGACTGCAATTTTGAGGATTACTGTTTCCCACAGCAGGAGTCTTAAGGGACGCCTGAGCATCTCTGGGCTCAGTCCAGAGGGCTTGGGCCTGCATTCCAAGCAAATGTGTGCAAATCCCCAGGGTTTAGCAAGAGATTTATTGATTGATCGCAAACTTCTACTGCTGCCCCCTCCTCCCTATCCCAAGGAACCCAAATATGTCTGGGATAGCAGGAAGGAGATGCAGCAGGGCTCCAAGCTGCCTCTGCCATCCTTCCCTTCACAGGCACCAAAGTACTTGGCAATACTTACCTCTGTACAGAGGAAGGCATTGGCAGTAGCAATGGAGCCAGCTTTGGGCTCTCCAGCTCCAGCAGAACAACTTTGCTGCAGTGGAACTACCCTACATGCCTTTTCCAGCAACATATTCCTGCTGTAGCCCTGGCAGGAGAAAGACCAACCAGGGCCTGGAGCTAGACGGGTGTCCCTTATTGTAAGGGATTTCCCGTATTTCAGGTTTTAAAATCGTGTCCGTATCAGTGCTAAACAAGACATTAGAAATCCCATTTTAGAATTACAATCACTGCTGTTCTCTTGAGAGTCGTGTTTCTATTGGCTAGCCTCAAAGTCAAATAAATCACCCTTCCTTGTCTTTCTTACCTTCATTGGCTCTTGCAATGTAAGGTCCCGCCCCAGCCTCTCCTTCACACTCAGTTTGCAGTGTGGTGCAGAGCAGAGCTGAGGGGCTGTGAAGATCCAGGCTTCTAAGTTTATAAGGAGGTCTTGCTTTCCTTCCCTCCCACCCACCCTCAACGTTGGTTCTGAGTGTGAATGTGTTTTTTGACTGGGTTTATATGGGGATCTGATGTTTATGTTGTTGTTGTTGTTGTTCAGTCGCTAAGTCGTGTCCGACT